>JANVCL010000212.1:22578325-22590006 GCA_026546855.1 Erythroxylum incrassatum | reverse complement strand
TCACTTAAATTTAATCCATGAAATCAATCCTACTAACATAATAATTAACTCCCAAAATTTATTCCATCAAAACCTCAAAATAAATTGGAATCATGCTTAATTCATCAAGAAGAATTTCGGGGGCCAACACTATGCCTATGTTCTTTCTATGTGTTGTCATATTGTTGCCTCTTAAATATAAGTTCCTTAATGAGTCTATGATTTTTTCATCTTAGATCATTCTTGTTTATGGTCCATCCAAGCATATTCATAGTGCATTCATATTGCTTCATGAATAATTTAGTGCTAGTTTGAGCCATCATATAATAAACCTTAATGATTTACATACCTTTCGATCTCTTCTTTGAAGTTAATTGCCTTCATTTATCCTCAAATTTAGTATAACAATATTGCACTATCATCTTTTGGTTCTCCCATCCAATTCTTACCTCTCATCGAAGATTTCTACTAATGTACATTAATGCAAGTCAATGCTCACCTACTCTTAAGCTTTTATTAATAATGTTCATTTTGCTTGTATACATGTAGGTATTTACCTTATTCTATCCTTAACATGTCATTTCCGTGTTAACCCGAGTGCTACGTGTTGGCCAAGACATACCAACACTTATATGATTCTATAACTTGGGCTTAAATGTCTAACAAACCACCCTTAGTAGGAAGCCCTAATTGAAAACACTCCTCCACTAGTGATCCTATTGAAAAATCCTTAGCAAAGGATTATAGACAAGATCTAGTCTTTAGTTCTATCAATATATCACCTATGTATTATTTTTCCCTCTATTTTGGTTTATTTACTTAGACGTTCACTCACAAGGCCCATTACACCTAACATAACATAATTATTAGGGTATACTTTTTCGTCAAATCCTCACCTCCCTTTCCTTAATCCTTTGAGACCATAGAATTCATTTACTCCTCACTCACCTTCCATTTTGGGCATTCTCGAGAATGAACCTTCATAAATGAAATAAGCAATATCTCATTTTAATTATTTCTTCAACTTATAATGGGAAGTTTTACATCCCATCTCCTGGCCTTTCTTTGAGCCATTCTAATTTCTGCCATTAGTCTTGTCCTCTTTCAAGTTCAAAAAGCTGGTGGCATTTGGAGATCCACTAAGGTATTTGTAGCCACAATTACACTTGGAAGGTGTTTCATGTTTTGACTTTTAAGCTTAACTTGTGCTTAACCTTGCAAGTCATTTATGAATTTAAATAGCTTGTCCTTGTCTCTAAGTTGTTGTGCACATCTAATATCAAATATGTGAATTTCCTCGCATACTCTTGCATTGAGATGTCTTATTTTTAATCACTTTAAAGCTTTCCTTATGAGTCATAAAGTATTACTAGGGAGGAGCTAGTGCATTAGCTTCATCTTCATTTTCTCTCAAGTGTCAATAAGAGGTCTACCTATAGTAAAGTGATTAGAGATTTGAATATTGTACCATAGCTTTGCATCATCCACTACCCATCATTGTGATTGACATTTTTTTCGAATCAAACACTTTTATCATTGCAAAGTATTATTCTATGTGAGAAAATTTTAACTCTTTAGCACT
Organism: Erythroxylum incrassatum; assembly: GCA_026546855.1. NCBI lineage: Eukaryota > Viridiplantae > Streptophyta > Magnoliopsida > Malpighiales > Erythroxylaceae > Erythroxylum > Erythroxylum incrassatum. The sequence goes on along the minus strand of JANVCL010000212.1, from coordinate 22,588,445 downwards.
CGTTTTTCCATCAAAACTTCTAGCTCTCACACCTTACCAAAGTACTCTCTAATCAAACTCTTGATTAATACCTAGATATAACACTTTCAGCATTAACAAATTGTAGCTCATCTCCTTGTAAGCTGTGTTCCTCAAACACTCTCTTCCCTTCCTGAAGCTTCATCACTAAGGCTTCAAAATGTTCTAAGAAAGGAACCACAACCTCCTTCATTGGTGATAGAGGACTAGTGATTACCTATATTTTAGCAACTTTTTCCAAAAGACTGCTTCCAACAACCATTGCTCATCAATGAGGCTCTGATATTAGTTATCCTCTTTGGAGCTTTGGCATCAATTGTTTACCAGCTGTCTTTAATATTAGTCATCACAAAGACTTTCTTGAGTATGTTAAAATTAAATGAAGTTGTTAAACTCCTCATATATCACCCAAATTAAGTCTTAAAGCCTAACTAAAGCCTTCCCTTGTAATTTTTGGCCAATAAGTTCGTTTATGTTTTAACGCCTCAAGCTACTTATGTTTAAGTTTTTTACTTCCACTCATAATATGCAAGTATTTAGTACATAGATCAATCAAATGGAATAGATAAGAGATTTATATGGCAAAAGCCAACCTTTTATGAACTATTCATAATAATCAATACCTTACTCAAGTAACATCCTCCTTTTAGTACTTTATAATAAAACAACCCAAGAATTTCTTACTCAAAGCTCATAACAAGAACTGTCTTGCAAATCTCTCTACTCTCTTTTAGATAACTCAATGTACAACAATTGGCACCTTTAAATGAACTTATAAAGACGCCTTTATATAGGTTTACAGAAAATCAAGAACCAAGTATGCTAAAATATCCACTTTCTTTACTAACTCTATCAAACTAGTAAGAAGTTATTCACTTTAGGCCACTAACTTCTCTTTTCCACATGAGAAAATGTGTTTAGAAAGTGTCAATCAATTACCATATCATCTAACCCACTTTCTCACTACTTGAAGAAGTGCCCCCACTTTCTTAGCCACATATTCCATGGTCTTGCCATGTGTTGTCAAATTATCAGAGATAAACATCTTGATAAACCTTTGGTTTAGCCATTCCAACTCATTTTTATGTATGGTCAATCTACGCACATTCATGATGCAATCATATTGCTCAATGACCTAAGTTAGTAATAATATGAGTCATCATATAATAAACCTCACAGATTTATATATAACTTTTCAACCTTCTCGTCGAAGTTAAATGCCTTTGTGCACCTTTGGACTTAACACGATTTAGTTACCCCATTATCTTTTGGTCTCAGGTCTATATCTTGCCTTTTGTCAAAGATTTTTGCTAATATGCACTAATGCTCACTACTCTCGAGTTCTCATCAATAATGCTCAATTTTTCTCATCCACTTATAAGTTTTTACCTTATTCCATCATTAACATCTCATCTCTATATTACAAACGAGTGTGAAGCATCAACCAACACTTATACAATTCTATAACTTAGACTTGATTGTCTAACACTAGGCTAGTAGGTGTACATTAATCATAATGGCTTAGGTAGCGCTAAATATTACTTCTAAGTGCTAGTATTATAACATTGCTATTAAAATACAATTACTAATGGAAGATTTTCCATATAAATTCCTTATATTAACCTTGTATCAATATCAAGAGAGATTTAAAAGGTTATTGTAATTGAGATGTGAATTTTATTACTACGAAGAAATGAGACAGAAATTACTTTTTCATCTTTATATATACAAGTAGCTTAATTTGTTGTTTTAAATGATGAGATACTTATTATATTAGTTTGTATAAATTTTGATTATTCTACTTTATATAAATGGATGAAGATAGAAAATCTATTGTATTTAAAGAATTAAGAAAGATTACATCCTTTGAACTCCTAAAGTTAATGCGATGAATATTATTCTATTGTGTCAAACTAATTAGGAAATTAGGTATTTAAATTATATTACTTTTAAAGTAATAATTTATTTAATTTTAAATTATTGACTCATTAAATAATTTACATATATAATTAATTTTGTATTAATTTATTTATTAATTCATTAAATAGTTTATATGGACATATGGCACAAAACCAGCTGTTTGTATTTTTAAATTTTATGTAGTGGTTACCTAAAGAAAACCGGTATATGTTTATATAAGTTGAAACTCCAATATAATTTGAACGTTAGCGGGTTTGGAAAGAAAGATGACTGTTCAAAACCCAACCTAGATATCATAGTTGAAACCAAATTGGTTAACAGATCGCAATTTGAAGCCCAGCTTGTTAAAGTTCCATTTGATGCAAGACCGAGAGAGCGAGAGCCTTTCTGAGGTTCTTTGCCGGCAATACAATCCATGTCAGAGCTCAGGTCCTACAAGAGTAGATTTCCAAATCATGTAAACTGAAAAAAGGAAAGAAGTATGTTCGAGGGCTTATCGTTGGCTTGACGCTATATGTCACTGATAAATGAGCTGCTGCTTCTGCTTCTGCATGCTTTGTGAAGCCTATGAATTTGACAAACGGAAATTTGGGGGTAATAGAATTAGTTTATTAATGATGTATGGTGAGTTTATAGAGCGCTGACATGCATTGGAAGAAGAAATAATTAAATTCTGGTTCCTTCTCTTTTTTTGTTTTCGTGCATAATTGATAACTTATAATATAGCCACACTTCAAACCAGTGATAAATTCATTAAAATTAAAAATACATGATGCTCAAACAGAAAAATATATGAAACTACTGTATGCAACAATTGGAAATAGCCATAATTAGTCCAAACCAAATAGCCTTTCTCAAAAATCATAGCATAGGGGACAATATCCTGTTAGCACAAGAGATCTTCAAGAACTATCGTATCTCTAATAATCAGAAGCGATGCGTTTTCAAAGTGGATCTTCAGAAAGCTTATGACTCTATTCACTAGGATTTCCTTCTTAACACTTTAGAAGCTGTAGGTCTTCCACCGCGGTTTATAGGGCGGGTCAAAGAGTACATTTCCACTCCCTCCTATTCCATTTTGGTTAATGGGTCTCCTACTAGCTTTTTTAAAGGTAAGTCTGACTTAAGACAGGGAGATCCTCTATCTCCTTTTCTTTTTATTCTCTGTATGGAAGTCTTGTCTAGGAATTTGAAAGCTACCACTGATACTAATCCTCTATTCAAGTACCATTGGAGATGTCAGGGTCTAAAGCTAAACCATCTGCTCTTTGCTGATGATCTCTTAACGTTCTGTCATGTGGATTTGTTATCTGCCTAGACTATGCTTAATGCCCTGTGCACCTTCTCTATGTTTTCAGGTTTGGATATAAATGCCTCTAAGAGTCAGTTTTTTCTTTCGCCGAAGCTAGCCATCTGCAACATAGAATGAGATTGGTCTCTGGTCTTCAGCTAGGCTCCCTTCCCATACGGTATTTAGGGGTTCCTCTCCTTACAGGTCGTCTGTCCTGGAGAGATTGCCTCTCTCTCTTAGATAGGATCGATAATCAAATCAATAGATGGACTGACAAAAGTCTTTCTTATGCTGGGCAGATCCAATTGGTTATTTCTGTTCTTTCTTCATTCCAAGTTTACTGGTCCACAATTTTTGTTCTTCCCTCTTCCATCCTAAAGGATGTAGAATCTAAACTCAAGAGTTTCCTGTGGGCTGGGAAGGTAGAGTCTCATTTTCATGCTAAGGTAAAATGGAGTGATATTTGTAGACCTAAGAAGGAGGGGGGCTTAAGAGTCAAACATCTGCCTACTTGGAACCAAGTACTATTAGGGAAACGGATCTGGGTTTTGTTTGAAGATAGGGAAGCTCTTTGGGTTCAATGGGTGCACTCGATCATTTTGAAGAGGAAAAATTTTTGGAGTGTCCAGCCTAACTATATTCTTGGAGTTGGAGAAAGATCTTGTCTGTGAGGGATAAGCTAAGGCACCAATTCAAATTTAGGATTGGAGATGGTCTATCTACCTTGTTCTGGCAGGATCCTTGGCACCTTCGAAGAATCCTGAGGCCCTTTTCTACGCCGAGAGAAATTAATGGCTCGGAGCTTTCGATGACAGCGAGAGTTTCAGAAGTAATCATTAATGAGGATTGGAGATGGCATGAGGTTTCTTTGGACTTTCTCCAGACCCCTTGAATCCCCTCAATACTTCCAAATAGCTCCCAACCCGATTTTCTGGAATGGCTCGCAAGCCCGACCAAAACATATACTAATGACTCAGCCTACAAAGTCTTGCGACCTCCTCTTCAGGAAGTACCTTGGCACAAGCTAGTGTGGTCTAAACATAGCAGACCAAGGTACTCTTTCATCCTTTGGCTCGCATTCCTTCACAGGTTGCCAACCGGAGATAAAATGCATTTCCTCAAGTCTCAAACCACTGTTCCTTGTGTGTCTTAGCAAATGAAACCACCGAACACCTCTTTTTTCAATGTTCCTACTCTAAAGCTATTTGGGACCGGTGTCTTTCACATTTTCATGTGCCTTCTTACGGTCAACCCACCCTTTCCACTATCATCTCTTGGTACCCTACAGCTTTCAACAATAACCTTCCAGGGATTTATATTTTCCCCATCATGCTTTCTACCACTGTTATTTCATTTGGAGGGAACGCAATGCAAGAACATTCAAGGACGAAGCTAAGCGTGTGGGGAGTGTGTCACTTGGAGTTTTCTCTCACGTTAGGGAACTTCTCAGCTCAAATTCCGAGCGTCGATAATTTTTTATTTTTATTTTTTTCTTTTCAATTACCACTAAATTTTTGCAGGTTGGCGAAATTAGTATCTCCATTCATTCAGCACCAGCATGTGTGTCCCCAAACGTTGAAGATAGCTGGCGACCCCCCTCAGACGACTCTCAACTTCCTCAGGCTTTTAGCATCAAGAGGATGGTGGATGGAAACTCTTACCAGCAGAAGCTATTCAGAAATGAAGCCTGCAGAACAACCAAATGGCCAAGGAAATCTAGTTGGGGCGGCAGCCGTGTATAACAAACCAATCAAGGCTCAAGGATAGGTGTCTTCAACAAGGATAGGCATAACCATGTAAGGCAGCATTAATTAATGGGGTTTACAAATGTGTGATTGTTGTGTTCGCTATAGTTACTCGAGACCTCCTTTGCACAACAGCATGAGTGTTATCGTGGTCAGACGGATTCAATTGTTGTTGATAGCTTAGGTTATTATTGTTTCCTTGTATCCTGTGTTGAGGTTTCTGCCATAGGTGGTGCAGTGTAGTAGCTTAGTTCCGTAGTCTTTCTTAGCTTTAGGTGAGTTTCTAAACTCCCCAAAGCCTTGTAAATAACCTTATTCTTTTTTTATTTTATTTATGATTTACCAAAAAAAACAATTGGAAATAGAGATTCCTGTCTTTTTTCTTTCTTAGAGATAAGAAGATGTAGAATTTGAGTTTCTTCAACAATGGAAGTGTCGACTTATATAGTAGACCTCCCGAGGGAAGAATAGATTTTGGGTAAGAGCAAAATTGCTATGAAACCACTATATCTTGAAACCCAATTGAAGAAACGACGTCGATGAGATTATATTAGAGTAGCTAGGCTAAGCATAACGTTATGTTTAGTTGGACAAAAGGTTTTTAATAAAAATATAATGATTTATGATGAAATGGAATGTAAATAGTTGTAATATTAAAATTTTATTATTTGGGAGAGATAGAAGGATTAATAACATAATATAGTAAAATATTATTTGAACGAAAGGTTTATAATATAATATAGTGAAAAGTTGTTTATTATTTTACATTTTATCCTAAACCCCACAAATAAGAGATTTCTCATTTTCACTATTTAGAATGAAATGAGATGTAATATGAAACCTTCATCTTTCATCTCATTTTATTATAAATTCTCTTTATAAATGATAAAATGATATTACATTTCATTTCATTCTATTAATAAACCCCCCAACTAAACATAACCTAAGAGTGATTCAATTACTCTAAAAAAATCTGGGCTACTTTTTAAGTTTGCATAACCTTGCGATTGCTCGAAACAAAACTTCTTACTTGTAGTTCTTGCTATTTTGCCCTATCTTAATTTACAAAGTTGTTTTTGTTATTGTTCTATTTGTGATAAAACACTAAAATTAGTGCATTTGAATCCTAAAATCTAACCGGAAATTGCTTTAAATTAAGAAGTTACACCATTACATTTGTAGCAGACGAAGTTCTTTTTGCAATGTTTTTGATTAATTTACGCAGATTGAAACAAAATTTTCTTCTAACTGATGGGCAAAAATTACGAGTCAGTCTGTCCTGAATTCTGGATTGTGTTAGTCAGCTATTTGGAGAATATGAATATGATTCACGTTAGTACTTCCCTACTTTTGGATCGATAGAGCAACTACTAGTGAAATGAACGGACGACCTTGCTCGTCTAATTGTGTTAAGAAATCACGATAAGATGCGGCTGATAAATAATCTCTTTTTCGGAGAATAACATATCAGAAATGGTAAACCAAGGCATACTCTAGTAAGGACGGGGCCCTATCAATTAGCGTTCAGAATTTACCGCCTCATAAGCTTTTGCTTTTTCATAAAATAGTACCCAACCAGTAACCAATTTTGTTCGATTTGACGCGTACCTCAAATACTGCTCCCTCTTATTACCTTTCCATTATTGAAGCTCCGTCAAGGTTGGTCAAAGTTGATTTATTATAGCATGTTCAGGTCAGCATCCATTGCAGGAAGACGGATCCTCCTGGTCCGATCCATGATCGCTGTTAATCTCAAGGTTTTACGTCGAAATCTAACGGGATTAAATTAAATACGTTCAATGCAACTGCTATGGCTCGTCGACCAAAAAATGTTAACAATCTTGCCTACCAAAAAAATGGGTAGATTAAATACGGATGGCGCTTCCAAGCGATTGTCCTCTTCAGCCACAATCAGTGGGTTCCTTCGTGATTGTTTGGGCGTTTGATTTGGTAGTTTCGTCCACAATCTTAGGTGGTGTTCCTCTATTTATGCTGAACTTTGACAAGTTTTCTCCGGGCTTCAGGTTGCTTGAAATCTGGGTTACTATCGGATTGTACTAGAAGTGAATTCTCTAGAGGTACTTCATATGCTGTCTTCTTCGGCTCAATGCTCATTGTCTCTCAATCCCTTAGTAATGGGTATTAATGAGTTGTTTATTCAGAACTGAGTTGTTGTTCATCGTCACATCTATCGGGAGGGTAACCGTTGTATCGACTAGCTGGCTAATTTTGCCGATCAATTTATCTTAAGAGTCACTACGTTCGAGTCTATACCTACAGGATGCCTCTCTCTCCTGATGTCAAGGGTTTATCTCCCTAGTATAAGCATGTAATTTGTCTTGTCTTTCCTTACCTGTAGTAAAAAAAAAAGACACAATTAAGTTTAGGGTCTGTTATTTTAAACTAATCTATAAAATGATTATTTAAATAACAAAATAAAATTAATAATATTTTAAATTATCAATCTGATTTTAATTACCGAAATAGTTATTATTTTATTTTATTTCAATTACAAATACTCTCTATTTGTTTAATATTATTGTTATCTTTTTGCTTTATTTTTATAAATATAATGGCAAAATACAATTATTAACTAGGAAGATGCCCATTTCAATTTTGAAGCTACATTAATATAGTGTCAGATATTATTATTAGTCATAGAACATACAAATAGCAATCCTAAAAATGCAATTTTCTAATGATAACATCTTATTCTAGACTTTTCAGTAGAAATCATTCCATCAGGCGATGAAATAGTATTTGCTCCACCATCCAAGTAAAATGAGATGTATTTAACCTAGAAGAAAAAAGAGAAGTACCCAACAAATAATTAGTCGTTTTCTCTATTTCAATACATAACTTTATTTCCTGTGTTCGATGAGTACATAAGTTTTATGGACAAACACATCACACCCCATAGTTGAAATGTAGTGCCAAGGCAAGGTTTCGTCAAACTTACTATAAAAAATTGGAAGGAAACCTGAATAATGGGGATTGGTCAGATCATAGGCTGCTATTGAATGAGTCCCATTACTGTAGTGCTCTCTCTACCTACGCTCAAAGTGGGCCACGCACCATAAACTGTTGCTTTTACGTGAAAGTTGAAACATTATCGGTACAGGTGTAGCAACTACTTAAAAGCCAGTTTTGTACAATTGGCTTAGCTTCCATGGTAGTGCGTCTAATCTTCTCAGTCTGAGTGTCAAGTTGATGATTGATTGTTTGGAATGGACACTTTTTGTTTTATAAATGATAATGTAGCGTTCTTATGATTAATTAAAGGCATACTATGTTAAATTTAAACTCTATCTTATTCAATACAATTTAAGTTCATAAAAATGGTAATTTTATTATTTTCTTCTTAAATCACCAAAATTTGATTTCATAAAGTTTGCAAATTATAATAAGTTTGAGAAATTAAAAAAAATTAAAAAAAATTGCATCCTTTGTTAAAATTCACAAAATTGATTTAATGATCAAATTCACTCCATGACTAAGCTACAATATTGTAGGTATAATAAATACATTTATCCTAATATAAAGTAACACTTATCAGTAATCACCTAACAATTAGTGGAGTGATCCACATAGTTCATTAGAATTGAAGTATATCAATTGACAAACAAAATGCAAGTTACAAGGTTCTTCTTGTGTGACATGAACGTCCTATCCTGATGGAGACTGAAACCTCGAACCTCAACTCTGATTGATCTACCTTAACTTCTGCTTAAAAGAAAATTTTAAAATGAAAGAAAAAAAAAGGTTTGGGCAATTATACGACATAATTTTACACATAATCTCAAATGTTTGATCATGTCTTCTTTTCAAGTAACAGATCAGATATTCAAAGATTAGCCTGACAAACCTAGATAAAGATAAATAAAATTATAATTATTTCTTATTGCTTCAGTGCTTCTACTAAACCGAAAAAAGAAAAGTCTTATTTAAACGACCACTTATGGTTGAGGATTAAAATTTTGTTCTTGTGTATATATCGTAGAGCACAGCCATCTTTTCATTGTTCAAAGAAGCACAATAAGGCTTTAAGAATCCTTTCTTTCCTCCCTTGACATGGTCTTCAAACCTGTTGAAGAGATAGGAAAACCTTCAAGGGATTTCTGCCTAAAAGGTCTGTTAAAGCTTTTGGTTGGATTCCACAAAATCTATCGGACGGCACGGAGTATCCACAAGCGTGCAGAAGATGATGTGACTAAATTAAAGAGCTGAGACCCATCAAAGAAAACTTCAGCTTTGCCATGTGTTCATTCGATTCTTGTGCTAGGAAAACGCCAACCTCCAAAATAACTTTTACTTTGTCTCTTTTGTTAGCGAGTGCTTAGCCATGAAGTGATTATAAGATTCTTGTTTCTTTTAGTAATGAGAACTTTCAATTTGACAAAAACCTTGAAAACTAAGCGACTTGGCGTTTCTTTCTTTGGTGAAAAAAAAATGAAAATTGGACGTTAGCGTTTGTTCTTTCATTTCAAGTTTTAGAATTAAGGACACAACTGAACAGTAGCAAAGAACTTCAGCAAATCGATCTCTACTAAACATTGCATATATGCTAACTAATACGGCATTTAATGTGCTATAGAAATTCTGTACTTGATTAAAGTTGGCCGAGACTCGAAAGGAGTGTTTGTGTTGTAAAGCTGCGATTGCTTGTTTGCTGCAAAGTTGAGAAGTAATTAAATCATCAAGAATTGTTTGAGAAATAAACTATTTACTGATATGGCAATTTTTCAATGCCATGCTTCTCTGCTGTAATTTCTTTATTAGGTCAGTGATAATACATTTTAGAGTGTTTGAATCCATCTCTTTTATATTTACATATTTATCATTTATATTTTAATCTTTTAGGACGACATACTTTTACAAGATGCAAAGAGACACTTGTAATTTTATTATGGGACAAAATGTTGAAAAAAAATATGCAGCAAGACCCGAGGTAAGAAAGAAGAAATACAAGAAGACAAACAATTTTAATCAATGTTTTAAAGATCAGACTGGACATCGAACTGGTAAAAGGAAAGGTTTAAAGTTTAGAAGTTCAACCGATAGTGAACCGATATAAAACCGGTATATAATAAATAAGAAGTAAAACTTATAAGAATAAGTAAAAATAAAATATTTTATTGAAATAAAA
>JANVCL010000212.1:22550938-22578225 GCA_026546855.1 Erythroxylum incrassatum | reverse complement strand
CTTGTAATTTTATGAAATATTAGTTAAATTTGCACCTTTTGCCTATAGAAGAAATATTGACCAAGATCTAGAGTTTGGCATTAATACATGTATAACTAACCAGATATGTATATTTCTTTTATATTTATTTATGAGTAACGAATATTTTATGAAACTATAATTCAGATAATAATTCGTAGTTTAATATGTTTATGTTTGTAAGTTTCATCAATGTACTTCAAAATAAGTATTGGTGGAGGTGTTGCGTGTAACCGGAAATAAGAGAGATAATAATTTTCAACTCAAATATAATAGGAGATGTTGAAAAGAAGTATGTGGCTGGAGAATTTCGTAGGAGGCAATACGATTTATATAATGTTTCTAGCAAAATTATGATATTAATGTAAGAGAATTATATTATGCTTATAGGCACTTATATTGTAATAAGTGATAGTGTCATTTGGTTTTCAGTGTGATCATAGTATAATTCTCTTCTTCCTCCCTTATTTAGGAATACAAAGCACTCAAAAAGAAATAAATGTTATAAACCAATCATTTTGATGATTTTGGCTTATTAATTAAGTGAACATGTTTTTCACAACAATTCTATAAATGCGAAAGTTTTGATGAAAGAAAGGAAGGGAATTTTGCAAGGTTTAAAAAATCAGACTAGACTGGACCGAACCGTTCGGTTCGACCGAAAAAAGATTGAACCAGATGATTTTTATACAGAGAGGTTATTAAGTGAAACCGAATCGGACCACTGACGGGTTCAAACTTTTTTTGGTCGGACCTGACGATCCAATCCGATTTTTAAAACCTTGATTCTAATAAGTTTTGATTTTTTTTGAATTACTACAACAGAAACTACAGTTGGCTACGAAAAAAATCGTCACTAAAAGTCCCAAAATTGTCGTTAATAGTAATTAGCGACGATTTATATTCTTCACCAAAAATATCGTCAAATCCTCGAAGCTAAAAAATATAGAAGACATTTTTTTCTAATCGTCATTAATAACTTTTTCCTACGCTTTATTTTCGTAGCGAAAAACTATTAGTGGCATTTTTAGAAATCGTTACTAATACCTTTTGGCTACACTTAGTATTTGTAACTAAAAATTATTAACTACGTTTTCTATCTAAAAGTTTTTAGCTATGCTTCTAAAAACATAGCCAAAAGGTTTTACCTTTGTTTTTGAAAACGTTTTGTAAAATATTGTTAAATTTTTAATACACATTTTAACGAAAAGTTATACCATGTCAATTATAATTATTTACGGCATTTTTTAATTCATATTATTGTATATAATATTTAGATTTTTTGTTGTTAATTTATTATAAAAATAATTGATAATTTAAAGCATTGTATATGAAAAGTATAATATCATTAAATTATACCGATAAAAAATATTCTTCATATACAAGATTATAATTACAACCTTAACAATTCTTATAGACAAAATAATAAATACAGAGACTAGTTTACAAATTATAAATGCTGAGATTACAAAAAAAGTTACAACATAACTAGGACGACTAGCTAAGTTTGTCCATATTGATGAGAGCAACTTCATACCTTATACGTCATATACGAAAGATAGGTTATGAGAATCATGAAAGCGACTTCAAGAACGGTAGAGTGCCATTAAATGTCCCATTAGTTTGGGACTACACCCATCACAAGATCGATAGAGTGCCGTTACTGTGATTGGGACTGCACTCATCACAAGATCAATAGAGTGCCATTGTTGTGATTGGGACTGCACCCATCACTTTGATCCATTCAAACACAAAAAATTTACCAAATAAATTCTCAAAGGTGCCAATAAGGACATCAAGATAGGTCATGCCACGTATCATTATCTTCTTTTCCCTCAAAAACTCTTTAAATAGGGAATAAACTTAAAGTCCCATCAACATGTGATAACCAATTGTTAAAACCAAGCCTTCATTAGGAACCCCACCAAGGCCTTTCACAATCTTCCTATTATTCAAAGCAGAGAACATAGCAGAACCAATACTAGAGCGTAATAACAGGAAGGTTCATTTGAATGTAATATCATCTCTATTATAGACAAGCCAAAAAAAATATTAGCACCAAAAAATGAACTCAAGGTAATAAATTCTTTAATGTAATAGGAAACTATTACAACAAGCTAGTAAAGAGAAGCACAAAAGACCTCATAATACTCTTAACCATGCATAAAAACAACTTTAAGCAATAGCTTCTTTTTAGGATATGTGGTTTCACTCATAAAAAATGAAAGAAGAGCCAAGATAATTTTAAGAATTATCTTGTGGAAATCATGAGTATAATTTTAAGAATTAAGGTTTTGAAAGCAAGATAAGAGATAAAATAATCAAACATGGAAAAGATGAGTGCCTCATCCAAGTGGCTAAGATATTGAAAGAGAAAATCAACAAACTACAATGCAGAATTTAGCAATAATTCATTACCCAAATTGGTATCAAATTACTCATACTGTGGACAAACTTCACACATCAGTTATTCCAAGTTTTGATGAGTATATTAAGTACCTCAATACCAGTAATAAAAATCTATTGCTCAGTTGCCTGATCAACAAAAAATGGGGCCTCCCTATCAATGGGCAAATAGTGATCGGTCTTTGATCAGACATAGAAACTACATCTAACAAGATCCTCCATTTTCTCATCAAATAATTAAAGTATTATTGATAACTCACTGATTTCTCCTCTCTCATCAATGGCTTCTCCAATAACATTGATGATACGCCCAAGGGTAGCTCTAACCATAAGCACCTATTAAGCACATAAAACAAAGAAATAAAGTTGATCCTATTTCAACAAAAAAAGGAGGAAGCGAAAGCATCATGGTAAACAAAAGGGAAGGCCTCTAAAGGAATAAAATTTAATAAAACTACAAGAAATTAATTGATTTTCATTTGGAGAATTGAATCCTTAATATTTTCAGTATTAATAAGTTGACTCAAGTGAACATAAAAAAGATGCAATTATCTAGTTAAATGTCCAACCCAACAGGAAGCATAAGTCACAATCAGACAAAAAGTTGAACAAATCCTTGTTCTGAGATATTCGAATCAAGCTCTCTGTTTGGTAGCCAAAAAAATTTAAATGTCCACTTCCAAAGAAGGTTTGTCTTAATCACAATAATATCCAATGTTACTAGCATAAGAAAAATGTCATAAAATCTCAATTAAATATAAAAGCAAAGAGGACATAATAGAGTGGTTGCCACCAAAATCACCATTTCTTAGGAAAAAAATCTCCCACCACCCATCAAAGGCCTAGCAATGTCCAATGATCTGGACGACGACAATTGGGCAAAAACCTAATCTCTAATTTCCTTCTTCTTGTCAACTGCCAAAATTCCAAACAACTTCAACTTACAATCTCTAGATAAAATAATTAATTTTCTCAAACAAACGAAGCACGAAACAAAAATGAAACCTCAACCCATGATTTCCCCCAATCAGAAATACACCAAACCCCAAACTATCCAAGAATTTGCATCAATTTCACCCACCCTAAACCCTAAAACAAGAACCCAAATAATCTAATAAAATCGCAAGAGATTGAATCTAATTTTGATTTGGACTAGTCAAGCCTCTAGGTTATCAAATATACGAGCCTGCAAGCAAGAGAGATGCCGAAATGGTAAGGTTTGTGAGAGAATGGGAGAGAAGAAATGATTCAATTTGGGATAACCCCAGATCAGATCAACATCATCGCCTTGTTTTAGTGACAGAATAACCTTTTGGGTTTAGAGATTTTTTTGTTAGCGTAGATGATGTGAGTGTTTTCATTTTGTTTTTGTTTCCATCCTAAAATTCTAAAATTCTTTGGCAATGATTTATGAAATTGGTCGCTAAAAGGAATTCCAGGCAATCTTTTGGCGATAATTTTGGAAATTGTCACCAAATGTGGACCATTTTGGTGACAATTTCTAAAAATCATCACCAAATTAATGTAGACCATTTGGTGACGATTTTTTAAAATTGTCACCAAATGCTGAAAGCTTACTTTTAGCGACGATTTTTAAAATCGTTACCAAAAGCCTATTTTTAGTGATGATTTTTAAAACGTAGCAAAAAAACCTAGCAAAATGTCTACCTTGTTGTAGTGAGTACTTACAACTTTAGAAGCAAGAAGGCTATTTTTTCTACATTCAAAGCAAAGAAAAAATTTCAAAACCATGGTTGCATTAAACAAATCTTATACTAATATATTTAATATATCCACTGGTACAAAGTTAGTTTTTAGGTAGTTATTTTGTTAGTTAGTTACTAAAATGATTTTGTACAAAGATGATGATGAACTGCAACTATTGAGCATGAGTGAATGAAATAATCTTTTGATATCAACTTGTTTATGGTATTATAGCAAGTCATTCCAAAAGTGAGGTTGTAATTTTTGTTCAATTTTTGCTAACTGTCTTCATCAAGGTACGGAGGAAGAAGATTTTGGTTCAAAAACCGAGGACTTTGTTAATTAAGGTATGAATGATTAGTTGACGTGTAAGGATCTGATCATCCAAGAATAGCATTAGTAACAACTCCATTGACAGGTAACAATTATCTTTCATGGAGTCGTGCTATGAAGTTAGATTTATAAATGTCAGATATAAAATACCAGATAAAAATTCATCAATTTATGATTCATGGTGTAGAGTTGATAGTATGGTTACCTTATGGATATTGAATTTGATTTCTAAGGAGATTGTCGATGCTTATTTTTGTGCCTCAAGTGCTTTTGAACTTTGGAAGGAATTAGAGATGAGATATGGGGAGTGTCATGGTCATCTTTTTTATCAGTTACAGAGAGAAATAAGTACAATTACATAAGGAAATATGTATGTCGTTAGATACTTTACAAGATTGAAAAAGCTTTAGGATGAGCTAGGATGTTTGTTACCTATGTTGAAGTGTTCATACAGTCAATGTACTTGTGGTACTGAAAAAAAATAGAGGAGACAAATTCAAGTCATAAGCTGATACAGTTTCTAATGGGATTAAATGGCAATTACAATCAGGTTAAAAGTCAAATCTTGGTGATGGATACACTATCGAGTATCGACAAAGTTTATTCAATAATTTTGACAATAAAGAGATCAAAGGAAATACATATCGCAATAAATTAAAACAATAACAATAGTGCAATGTTAGTTAGAGGACAAATGAACAAGACAGATAAAAGAGGGAAAGGGAGTTATAAATGAAGAGATACAGTGGACAAATCTGAATAAAACTGTGATTTCTGTAAAATGGCAAGACATACTAAAGATACTTGTTTCAAAATCCATGGTTATCCAGACTGGTAAAAGGAGTTAAAGGAGTAGAAACTGAAAATGTCAAAGAAAAATGAGGCAAATATGGTAGAAACAAAGAAAACAGGAGAGATGAATATGGAATCAATTAATAACAGTACAAATGACTAGCAGATTAACATCTCTAGCATGATTCAACAAGAAGCTAAAATATTCATGGGAAGAAATGCAAAATCTGGAGCAGAAAGATGCAACAATGTGATTTTCACACATTTTGAAGAATTTGTAGGTATAATAACATATCATTCTTTTAGTTCTCTTGAATTTATTGGAAATGAATCTTAGATAATAGACACTGGAGCTTCAAATCACATGTGTATGGATGATAAGAAAATGAAAACCGTAAACCCAACCAATCAGCTAACTCCTATTTATCTACCAGATGGAAGTAAGTTTGTTCACCATTTAGCTGATATAAACTTAATAGACAATCTAACCTTAACCAAAGCTTTACATATACCTAATTTTCAATTTAATTTGTTATCAATCAATAAGTTAACAACCACAACATATATAAAATCCACCTTTTTGTCTTCTATAAGACTTGAAGACTGATGACAATCTAGCAGTTGGAAAAACAGTAGGCAGATTGTACATACTTGATCCTTCTTCTTTTGATCAACATATCATAGAGTCCTACGTTGCTAAAACTAGTTGTTTTCCTTATTCCTTTACAAACAAAGTTTCTGTAGTAGATAGGGTAGTTTGGCACAATAGACTTAGACATCCCTCAAATATTATAACCACTCACATTTGTTCCATGAATGAGATTCATTTTGAATACCCAGATGTTTGTGATATTTGTCATATGGAAAAAATGCAAATACATTCCTTTTCCACTAGTGATATACATACAATCAAATGTTTCAAACTATTTATATGGATCTATATGGTCCATATCATACTTATAGCATTAGTAGTTCAAAATACTTCTTGATTATCATTGATGATTTTAACAGATGTTCTTGGATGTTTCTGCTAAAATATAAATCTCAGGTGCCTTTCACTATTTAATCTTTCTTTTAAATGACCCAAATTCAATTCAATCTCAAGGTACAAAATGTATGAAGTGATAATGGATCAGAGTTTTTGAATCAAGATTATTTTCTGCTGTTTTTCAACAATGGGATTATACGTCAACAATCTTTTGTTCATACTCCTCAACAAAATGAGGTGGTACAAAGAAAACATAACCATTTGCTAGAAGGAGCAAGAGCTTTGATGTTTCAATCACAATTGCAAACTAAGTTTTGGGGAGATTTTATCCTTACTGCCACTTACATAACAAATCGTTTACCATTTATTAGACTATCCTGGAAAACCTCATATGAAATTCTTCTCGATAAACCATCTTCTTATGAACACTTTAGGAGTTTTGGGCGTCTTTGTTTTACTGTAAATTCTAATCCCGAGAAATGAAGGTTTGATACAAGGGCATATCGATGTGTTTTTATTGGATATAGTCATGGACAGAAGGTGTATAAACTCTATGATATCCAAAACCATAAAGTTCTTGTTTCTAGAGATGTTTAGTTTCATGAAAATATTTTTCCTTATCATAGGTTACAAGAACTTGCAGAAAATACTCCTCTCCTAAAACTTTTTGATTCACATGAATTTAAAGTAATTGATCCTTAGATTCATTTCACTGATTTTTAGACACACACTAATTCTTTTACTCCTTTGGACCTACCTACATTAGTACAAAAAACACCAATGATAATACATAAGGAGTCACATTTGAGGAAAAGTATCAAAGATTGAAAACCACCTGCTTGATTGAATGATTTTGTTTTAAATAATGTACAATATGTTCCTTTTTCCATTACCTGTAAAAGCCTCACACCAAATGCATTCCCTTATCATAAATCTCCTGAATTTTCTACATTTTAAATATCATTTTTAACTGTAATGTCTAATATTTAAAAGCCATTTTCTTTTAATCAAGCTAAACTAAAACAAGAATGAATAGATGCGATGAATGTAGAGTTAAAAGCACTTGAGGACAACAAGACATGGGAGTTGACAGAGTTACCGCCAGGAAAAAGACTATCAGATCAAAGTGGGTATACAAAGTGAAAATGAAACCTAATGGCACAATTAATAGATAAAAAGCTAGGTTAGTCACTAAGGAGTATAATCAAATTGAAGGAATTGATTTTGTGGACAACTTCTCGCCAGCTATGAAGGTAGTTACAGTCTAAATGTTCTTGGCTGTTGTAGCAGCTTACTCATGGCCACTTCATCATCTAGATATCAATAATTCTCTTATTCATGGATATATGGATGAAGAAGTGTTCGTGTTACCTCCTGAAGGGTATGCTAAAGCTTAGAAACATCAAGTTTGTAAGTTGCTTCGATCGTTATATGGCATGAAGCAAGCATCACACCAATGGAATCTTGAGCTAACAACAAAATTGCAGAATACTGGGTTCATTCAATTTTTGAATGATCATTTTTTGTTTATAAAGAAACCATAATCTTATTTTTAAAGCTTAATTGTCTACGTTGAAGATGTTCTTCTTATAGGCTCTTCATAATTAGAGATACAAAAGGTAAAGCAATTCTTGTATGAATAAGTTACTATAAAAGATCTGGGTTATGCTAAATATTTTTTAGGATCGGAGATTGCAAGATCTATGGAAGGGAATTCTGTTAATCAAAGAAAGTATTCTCTAGACATTTTAGATAATGTTGGTCTACTTGGTTCCAAATATGCAACTACGCCATTAACAAAGGGGTATAAATTTAGTGTTGATAGTGGAGAATTGTTAACTGATCTAGAGTCATACAGATGCTTGGTGGGTAGGTTATTGTCTTTGCAATTTTCATGTTCAGATCTCTCTTACGCAGTCAGTTTGTTCACACTCTTTGATCATCACATTGGGATGCAATTGTGCATGTATTGTGTTATCTCAAAGGTTCTCCTTCCAAGGGTTTATTTTTCTCTTCCAGAAACTCATTCGAGATTGAATCTTTTTATGATACTGATTAAGACTCGTGCATTGATAATAGACGAACTCTAACTAGTTTTTTTTTTCATTTTTCTCGATGGTTCCCCAATTTCATGAAAAACTAAGAAGCAAAATACCACTTCTCGTTCATCAGTGGAAGTAGAATATAGAAGCATGGGCACTACCATTTGTGACTTGTAGTGGATTCTCTATCTCTTGAATGATTTCTAAATTTCAATTCAGCTAATAATATCTTTATTGGTGACAACCAAGTTGCTATCTATATAACTTTAAATCTTTTTCTTCCATAAACGAACCAAGCACTTGGAAATTGATTGCCATCTTGTACGAGACAAATACAAATAAGGGTTGATTATTCCATGCCATCTTCCTTCAAAGTTTCAAGTTACAGATCTATTTAGTAAAGGGTATGTTTGGTTGAGGGTTTATTAATGGAATAGAATGGAATGTAATATTATTCCATCATTTGGGAGGAGGATTTATAATGGAATGGAATGAAAGAGGAGGGTTTCATATTATATCTCATCCCATCCTAAATAGTAAAAATGAAAAACCTCCAATCTGGAAGGTTTACGATAGAATGTAAAATTATAAACAACTTTACACTATATTACATTATAAACCCTTCATCCAAAGAACATCTACATTACATTATGAACCTTTCCATCCCTCTCAAACAACAATTTTCTAATATTACATCCATTTACGTTTCATTCTATTATAAACCATTCCATTCCATTCTATTCCTTTAAAAACTTTACTTCCAATCAAACATAGCCTAAATCTCTAACAACGCCTCTGTTTTAACAATTTCTTTGTAAGTTGGTTTTACTTGATATTCATCAAGCTCTAACTTGGGGGGTTGAACAAATTTTATAATAATATATTTAACATTTCCATGCGTACAAAAGTTATTTTTTTGGTAGTTGTTTTGTTAATTAGTTACTGAAATGATTTTGTATAAAGACGATGATGAATCGTAGTTGCAGAGCATGAGTGAATGAAATAATCTTGTGATATCAACTTGTTCATACATTAAGATATATATATATATAAACATTATGTAGTATAATTTTATATGAATAGTTCATTTATGATACTCAATCTATTTTATATGCATCTTTAATATAAGTTAGAATCATTCCAAAAATATAATTATACTAAAATTATCATTTTCAACTAAGATAATTCATTACTGACATGATCTAAAACATGATTTTATTTTACGTCGTATTTTATAATATTTCTTTTTAGTAGAGAACAACGAATACAAACACACTCATATTCTAGGTCATATATTTTATTATTTTTGTAACTTATTTTAGTGAGAAACACGGGTATAGATATGCTTGTATTTTAAGTTATGTTCTCTTTGAAAACTCTTTTATCATTAACATGGCCTCTAAGTTGCCTATTTCTTCATCTTTGTTTTCTAAAAAAGAACATGTTCTAGTACACAACCTTGTTCATCCAACACACTAAAAAAAATGCTTATATTTCTTCAAAAACTATTTAAAATTGTATGCTTGTATATATGAGATATACAATAATCTTCTTGATAATATACTCCAAAATAGGTCAGGTTGTAGTCCTGTCTAACATTTAGAAATATAGATTAAGTTTAAGAAATGTTTGAATGTCTCAGTAGTAATTGGCTTTGTTAACATGTCAATTGTATTCTTTAAAGTATGAATCTTTTCCAACAAGATCTATCTAGATGCAATCAATTCTTTAATATTGTGAAACCTCACATTTTTGTTTTGTCCTCACATGATGTATATGATTCTTTTCCAAATAAATGATACTTTGAATATCATGTTGCACTGGAATTTCATCTTGATTAATGTCCATCTCCTTCGCTAACCATGTAAGGCAAAATAGCTGCCTCAACTACTACCATGTGTTATAATTTAATTGTAGACAATAAAACTTTAGGTTGAATTAATCTGAATTGCCTACATAATCTGAATTCACACATCCAACAACTGAAGGATTACTCTTACCCATATTAAACATAACATCGAAATTTGTTACACTTCTCTAATTATTGAATATCTATTTGACTGCTTCCTAATAATGTCTTTTAGTTTTCATTATGAACTTACTAATATGATTAACAATAAAAACCAAATTTAACATAATGCAAACTATTACATACATTAAATATATAATGGTGTCAACATATGAACTCTTGGACATATCTTCAACCTCTACTTATATCTTTAGCACTAATATATGAAAAACCTGAAGGGATTGGCCAATAGAGTACTCATTGATTTAACTTTGCTCGTTCCACCTTCTTAATATAGCTGCATCAAAATAATTATAGCTTTTATCTTTTCACTTGAATAATTTTTTTTAGTAAGACCCAATTACTTCTTCTCAAATGTCTTTTCCTAAAAAGATCTTTAGCTCATCCACACCATACATGTTGTTTGCAACAATTAACATATCATCCACATACATAGAATAAAAAAACAAAAAATAAATAAAATTCTTAATATACCAGCAGGAATCATACTCACATTTCTTATGTCAAATCATGTAAGAACTAACCTTTTATACTATTACTATGGAGACTATTTTAATCATAAAATGACTTCCTTAATTTATATATCAAGTGTTACTCAACAAGTTAAATCCTTCGAATTGCTGCATGTAAATCCACTCCTCCATCTCACCATAAAAAATCATTTTCACATTCATATATTCTATATATATATATCCAAAATTAGCTACCAATGATCATTATCCTAATGAAAGTGTGTATAACCACTAAAGAGAAAAGCTTATCATAATCAATTTCCTTTTTTGTACATATCTTTTTCATATTCGTCAAATCTTGAAATTTTTTCTTCTTTTTCTAATAATGTTGGCTTCATTATGAATATTCACTTGCATCCTATAGGCTTTGAGAAGCTTCACTAGTTCCCTTGTCTGGTTCATATGCAAAGACTCATTGCTCCATTGTAGCTCCTAGAATTGATCTTTATCTTGACTAACCATAGTCTCTTAAAAGGTAATTAGATCTTCATTACTAATGATAAGTGTGAAAGATACTAAGTCTTCCCAACTATATCTATTTAGAAGTCTAATTATGTTTCTCGTTCTATCTGTGATTATACTACAGTACTACTCTCCACCTAACATAGTTCTTCTATCTACTAAACCAAAATTTCCGGTATCTCTAGCATCTGCTTCAAAAATTTTCAATTCCACTTATATAACCTTTAAACTAGTACTGCTCTTTGTTGATTTGACATATCATCTCAATACATTTTCTTCAACATATATTACTCATTGAACCCCACTATATATTTAACCATCTTCTTTGATATAGAGTCTTAAGACTCATTTCCCTTAACATATTTTGCGTAGCTAATGAAGATATACTTTTTTTTCTTTGGATCCAATTTACACACCTCTCATCACCGAAATTAGTACATATGTGAGAAAACCAAAAATCATCAAATTCAAAAAAATCTACCTCATTCTCTATCTACCTTCTTTACTGCTCCTCCATCCAATAAAGTATATGTGATATATTGATAAGGTAACACGTCATCTTCATTGTTTCCCCTAAAAAATTTAAGGAACCCTACATTTATTCTTAAGAACTTAAACTTTTTAGTTATGAATCTCTTCATTCTCTTTGAAACATCATTCTACCTTAGAGTTTTACAAATTTTGTAATGCCTCTAAATGTCACATCCTTATAAAATTTTTGAAATTGTGTTTGCATACTTAATTTTGTTTCATGATCTCTAAGAACTTGGTCTTTTTGTTTATCTAATTCTTTTCCTCTGCCTTTCACGTCTTGAACTTTGTAAAGATCTCATATTTATACCTTATAAAGTATACCTGGAATTTTCTCAGAAAAATTATTGACGAAGGTAAAAGATCTACTTAACAATAACTCTCTAGTAACATCATATACATTGATATACATATAATTTAAAATTCATTCAATTTTGTGCTTTCATGTTTTAAATGTCTCCTTAAACTATTTATCAAGCACATAAAACTTTTGTAAGTTTAACTTACAGTATCTGACACCCTTTAATGAGTTTCTCTTATGAAATTTTGTCAATTCTCACTCACCAAGATGGTTCAATCATATGTGCCAACAATATAGTATTATCTTCCTCTAATTCTACTGAAGCTACTTGTCCATTTAACAATTGTATTTCGATTAGTCTATAGTTTTTCTTGTCAATTATGGCTTTTATAACATTCAATGCACCCTTAACCACTCTAATATTGTCTTTGTTAATTTTATAGACAAACCCATTCACATGTAAGGTACCCAAAAAAGATCTGATTCTCCATCAAATCTAGTACTTTCCTAATGTAATGTAATGTCCTAACAACACCATTAAATATCTTGTTCTTATCATGTCATATTATGATAATTTCACATGCTTTACATCTCTTACTTGGATAGAGCCAAAGTTGTCGAATGTGTGACATAAACTAAATTCTCATTTGGAGTCATATGATCTGAGCATCCTAAATCTAGAATTTATGAATCCTTCAATTATTTATTAAAATGTAGACCATACTTATATCATTGCAATCTATATCTCTATTCTACACTATTTCTCCTAACATCTTGATCTCCACTTATACAGTCCTTCACCTTGGAGAGATTTCACTAGTATCGTGTCTTTGTTGGTTATGAGCCAATAACACAATAGTTATGTCTTCAACACCAATTGTCTCCTCTTTAATGTGAGAATGGTCATCGGACACTTGGAAGCACATCTCTAACACGAGCTAGAGTCCTTTCAAAATATAATTATACTAAAAGCACAATTTTTAAATAAAATAGTTCATCACAGACAAGGTTTGAGATATGATCATGTTTTACTTTTTTTCTTTTAATAAGAAACATGAGCAGATACACACTCAGTCATGTGCTCAACTACTGCTCTACAACTCTTTTTAATGAGTAACATAGACACACACGCATATTTCAAGTCATTTTCTCTTTAAAGTCCCTCTGTCATTCAACTTGCCCTTTTAATTCACCTATTTTCTTACCTGTGTTTTTGCCTTTAATTTCTAAAGAACATGCCTTAATACATGATCGTGTTCAAACCATGTTCATCCAATACACTCCTAAAAATGAATATATTCTGCTATGAACTTTCTAATTCATACACACACAAAAGACTATATAACCAACCCAATAAAATATATGTAGGGTGATACAACATGCATATACATAAAGTGATACACTATTTGCATACATAGAATAAAACGAATTTGAAAAGGATGTATACTAGAATCGATTTTTTTAGGGACTTATAATCTTTATCTTTCAAGTAATTATCAAATAAGCCAACAAATGCACTCAATAATTCGTCAATAATTTGAATAACAAATTTGATCTGATTAAAATATTTTTTTTAAGTTTGGCATGTTTCCACCTGTTATTATAATCAGGTAAAAGAACAAGTATATATTTAATATGCGTGGCAATTGCAATTCAAGATTTCATCTCCCTGTTCGAATGCATTTTTGCTCTTTACATCTGACAGACAAAAAGTTACTCACCAAAAGAAACATATGTGGCTACCATAACTCCAACGGTCAATTTTGGTGATTACACTTTTCTTTTAGCTACCGCTTGGGTATCTGGTTTCCTGTAGGATTCAAAATTTTTTTCCAACTAATAATGGAACTTAAACACAATTCCAGAGTATTAGTATTCAGGCACAATACATGCACCTTCAGTCAAAATATGAGATTGCTGCTTCGTAAACCCCAAACGTTTTGTGAGATACCAAACTTTGAGCCATTTTCAAACATGTTTTACTTGTATAATATGGCAATTGGCAATTGATGGGCAAGCCACGTTGTATGTTCCAAATTGGCTTAATCATTGATATCCATAATTAATTAATTATTCATTAACTACTTGGAAATTGTTCCCACAATCACCACTGGGAATTGTATTCAATACAGTTAAGCAAGTCACAGTAGATAATCTAGAATATTAAGTACAGCTTTGAGTAGCTCACGAGCTATTCAATCATATTCCTAATATACTAACTAATGAGGTTAAGTGCTGAAAAAATTAAATGAGAAGAAGAGTCAAGAGAGGCGTGCATATGGGAAGCAAAAGTCAACATTTGGCATACAGGGAAGAGCAAAACCTTGTTGTATGTTCTTTTACCACTTAAATAGATAAGTTTCTGGTACTGTTATCAGATTGTTTACCATTAGCTAAGTTACTTTCAAAGGGTCAAATTGATCGAAACGTCGTAGAGTCAGCCTTTATCAACATTTCACTTCGATAAAAAAAAAAGGCTAAGAAACAGGTATTCCCAACACTTGATTAAACCCTTGTCGCAGAGCAGCTCATTAGTAAGCATGCAACAGTCTTTTCTGATAAGACACTAAACAAACTATTAAGAAGTGCTTGTTTGTGAGTAATAAGAAAAAAGTTACATGTATCAAATGAAAACTTATCTTTAGAATTAAAAGAGAAAATATTTTCATTCATTCATTTTTTGCACTTTTTATTTTTTTAGATTATCAAAAAATAAAATTTATTGTTAGCCATACTTCATTTCTATTTTTATTATCCTTAACTAAGCGACTCCTAAATACTGCTGACCCAAAAATAAAGAAGCCGAATTCCTACAGAGTTGTAAATACACATTATTAGAGCAGCTAAAACGTAGGACCTTATACTTCATCAGTAACATAGTAGTGACTGTCGAACATTATTTTATCATATGGTCAACTTTGTTGAGAAAGTTGCCATAACTACAGTCCTCAAGAGACTCTTGTGAAGGGAAAGAAACGACAAAAAGAGCCACTAACGGAGTGTCAAGACCTTATCTTTTACTCAATTGAAAATTCGGTTAAGTTTTTGCATCTTTTGACGGAGTAGAATTGGTCCCAGCTGAGAAAAGAGTACCGAAAGGAAAAACAAGAAAATATATATAATACAGTGAACTTGGAATATTCTATTTTCAATGGTAGTGGGTAGTGGCTAACGTTTGAGAGAGTCACTGTACCATAAAAGCAGCCAAATTAAGAACAGAAACAATAATGTGCGACAGTGTAAGACAGAGAGAGAAGATGCCGACAGTGGTAAGCACATAGGCATCAAGTGTAATGAAAAAGATGGGAAACCAAAGTCATTGCTTAGGAGAAAGAGTGGAGTTGCAGGAATTACATGAGCAGGCGCACAAACGTAAAAAGGCCTCGAGTAAAGACTAAAGAGATAGAATCTGACAGGTTTAAGAGGACAATTACTGTGCTGTGGACCTACGACCATTTCCTTGCACTCCCCCTTTTTGTGACCCCCACAAGGGAAAGGAGCCACCTTCTTTCCTCTCCTACTGATTATCTTTGTGTTAAAACCTTAAACCCTAGTTCAGGGTTTCTGTTATTGGGATCCAACAACCCCATAGTAAGCCAAGCTTAGTATTAGGCTTAAGGTTGCTGGAAGATTCCAAGCAAAGCAAACGTCAAATGACCCTAACCCTTCTGCGCAAGCTGGTCATCTCTTCAGTAAACACATGTTCTTAAGCGGTTTCTTATGAGGTTAAAGGAGTACGGATCGGAGAGGTTGGAGATAACACCAAACAAGCCCCAAAGTGGGGATGAGAGGCAATAATTAGGAGCTGGACCAGTATGCAGGCTACGGGAGAGAACTAACATGACCTTGTCGGTTGTTCTGCAAGAGTACCTTCTTCTGTAGGAGTGTCGTCAGTGTCTTTGTGACTATTCAATGTTTATTCGTACAAAGCCCACAAAACCAAACACACCTGTTCCTTTGATTGCATTCTATGGCATTGGATGGGATATAGGAAGCAATCCTCCATCTCACTTTTCTGCTAAGATTAAGCCTTAAAATCTCAACCCTAATTGCTATGTTTACATCGACTGCAGATATGAGCCTTGCGGTATTTACAGCTTTTTAACATCAAATCTACAGTGCAGTTGATCTAATTATCAAGGTAAGTCATAGGCTCTTAGCTAGTTAAATCTAGCAGGGGTCCACGAGCTTTCATTTTGAAACTTGGGAATTCAAGATCTTTCTGTTCATTTAATTTTTCTTAATTAAAGTCCTGGGCTCCTCCTGGTATTAATCTCCTCCTCTAGGTCATCTAATCATTTGCCCATGTATTGCCCGATCACTTGCTTATGTCTACAGGTATAAGGCTGAGATTAGTGACATGGGTTGTTGGCTTTTGCACCCATATACGTCAAAATCAATACTAGAGTTAAGAGAGTAACCTTCAGAGTGAGCTAGTGATTAGCTCTTTGATCAAGCTTGTTTGATAAGATGGCCTGAATTAGGGCTAAGAAGATCACAGGCGGGAACTTATAGTTTCTCTGTTGAAATCAAGGAAAACGACGGCAATGATGCAGTAGAAAGAAGGGTTTGGTAGATTCAAGTCTTTGGATAAATACTGAATCCAGTTTCATGGCACTGAGAGGCCAAGATAAAGCAAGTATGCCAGGCTCTTTGTTCTACAATCCAATGAATAGAGATTCCCCCTCCAAAGTCCCTTCTGCATCTATAGTTCCAGGTTTAGCAGAAAGAAGAAAAGATCATCAAAGTGCTACAACTCAAATCCTTGACCAACAAGGTCATATTCTTCATCAATCTCAGAAGACAATAAGAGATGCTGACCAATCCACAGATCCAATACCTGTACCAGAGTCAGCTACAACTGTTACCACAAGTGCAATCAACGCAGACCCGACTCCAAGTAGATCGATTTCAAGATCTCCGCCACCAACATTGACGACACCAACGATTAGTTATCGGGAATGTTTAAAGAACCATGCTGCAACTATGGGAGGACATGTCGTGGATGGATGTGGAGAATTTATGGAAAGTGGTGAGGAGGGCAAAACTGAATCTTTGAGATGCGCAGCTTGCGGATGCCATAGGAATTTTCACAGAAAAGAGATCGATGGAGCGCCAAACTATTTAGCTAATTCTCACCATAAGAATAATGGCCAAAGAACTGCCCTACCTCATCATCATCTTCATCATCAGCAAGTCAGCACTTCACTTCCTCAACCGCAAACTTCTTTTCACCAGCATCTGAGACAATATCTTGGAACAACTCCGACTGCACCAATAATGATGACCTTCGGAGGAGCTGCAGCGGAGTCATCAAGTGAAGATCTCGACATATTCCAGTCGAACTTGCAAGTGCAAGCATCAATCCATCCGTCTTCATCGTCAAAGAAGAGGTTCAGAACGAAATTCAGTCAAGAACAGAAGGAAAAAATGATGGAATTTGCAGAGAAATTGGAGTGGAAGATCCAGAAACAGAATGAACATGAGGTGCAACAGTTTTGTTCTCAAGTGGGTGTTAAAAGAAAAGTTTTCAAGGTATGGATGCACAACAACAAGCAGGCAATGAAGAAGAAGCAACTTGAAGAAATTTGAACCCTTGTAAGGAACTGTTCATAGGTTGGAAGGCATATTAAGTCAAGAATTAGACTACAATCTGCATAACCAAGACAACAAGTAATTTCTCACTCATCACTAATTTCTATCAAAGTCCACTAGTTTTAATATCCTACATACATTGTAATGCAGTCTTCTAAACCATTCATAATCATCAAAATCCCATGAATTTGTCATTTTTTTAAGTGAAGCATGCTTGATCTCTCAGTTTTTCTGTTCCATTCTTGATACAAATATGACAACAAAATAGGAAATTGAGAAAGATACTCTCCTTTTTTCTTACGAAAAGTAAAGAAAGTTTAATCTTAAACTTCCCACTTTATGTGTCCTATATTTATTATTTCTTTCACATTCTTCTTATAATTTTCAATTTTCTAAATATGGCCCTTTCAATCAATGAAAGCCTTGTAGATTCCTTGAACTTAACCACAATGTCATTTTAATTCCCCAGTTAAACAAAGCCGGAGCATACGGGATGTAATTAAAGCATGATAGTGAAATATCAGGCGCCACCACCTCTACACATGCCTTTTCCTGTTACTTGGTTTGGAGGGTTTGCAATTAGGAAGTTATACTCAATGTTTCTTCATGTGGCTCATGATTTTGATGGCGGAAAATGATTGTTTGGTATGATATTTACAAGAAGACAAATAAAGATTGTATGTTCTCTAGCTCAAAGTTAACTTGCCATTACCTATTGGCTTCATATGGACTTCAATTTCGAGTTCCAAGTTCATTCCTGGTTACCTTGCAAATCAAAAGACAGACTTGATCAGATGGGTATCTTAAACTCTGATTAAGTGATTCGGGGCCTAACACGTCCTTTCTGAAAGCCAACCAATGATCGAAACATACCAATCATAGAAATATTTTCTACAGTTACTTTAAAGCACATAACTGACACTTCGTTTTCACTTCCAAGTTCTGAGACATGAAAAAACAGCTGAGTATTGATGTTTTCATTCTATGATTCTACTTCCCAGGTTCACAGGTTCTTATTAAAGCCATGAAGAATCCAGCAGGAGATTTTATAATGGCCATCATGAACTTCAGATTTTCACGTAATGTTTTAAGTTCTGAGCGATTGATCCAGAAAGCGAAACTCACCATTTTTCTGTTAATCTTAAATAGGAACAGTCTTCATAAAATTGGCAGCTGATAGGGAAAATTAATAGGTCTGAACGAAATGAGGTTGAGGAATCATACGAATATGCAAACATAGCAGTTTTTTGAAATGAAAGAAGTCCATATGGTTAATGGGTACAAAAACATTCCCAGTTCTATTTGACATCAGTTCACTTTTACAATCTTCAAACTTTAAATTCAACTAAAAATGACAATCTACGTTAAAATTACTAAGTTTACTACGATTATTATATATTGACATTTAGTACACACATCTTACATAAATATAGTATCAAGTGTGGCTTTTATATTTAATACTATTGGTGTTAGACAAAACACCAATTTTGTTGCTTAGGGCTATAAATTAAGTTGTTATCATATGTTGAAAAAGTAATTGAGGTGAAACAAAAGTATTGAGAACATTTTAGCCTAATGGTTAATCCATTTGCCTGCAAGAATTTGTAGGCACTGACATACCAACCTATATATGGTTATGTGATTAACGTGAAATCCTTGCCTTGAATTTCAGATAACAGGAGAAGGATGCAGTTATAGGTTTGGATGAGAAGGTGGACTCAATTTGTAAGCCAACTTCCGGTAACGCTATATTGAAGAATCTGGAGCATAGAAGATCCTAGGACTCTAAACTGGAAACAGTATCTTGCTACAGCTATTTATGTCTAGCTAAGACCGTACTCGAAATTTATCACTACTAGAAACAGTTCTGATACACAAACGTAGCCCTCAATTTGAAGAAGTAATTTGCATGCATGATGCAGTGGAGTATCCTAACTAAACGAAGCAAATATTAGATTACTAGTTCACTGTGGACATTATGTCCATGATATTTTATAGTAAGGTGGTTTAATAAAATGATTGTACCTAGAGGAAAATCGTGTATCGGATATCATAAACACAAAATACTGTTGCCCCTTGCAATAATAATGCCAAAGAAATAACTTTATTAGCCATATAATTTGATAACTTGACCTTGTTATATTGTTAAAATCAAAAGGAGAAACTAGTCATCACATGTGGCATAGTGAATTGTCTAATACATATCGTTTGGGAGAAATCAAAAGGACTAATCAGAGGATGAAAATTAAGAAGACAAATAAATTGTTGAGACAAAATGGACAGGAATCGATCATGTGCTATCTAATCAGTCCAGTTGAATTTCTGTCAACATTTTGTATGTCAAAGTGCACATTATGCAAATTCATAAAACCTATGTACAATGAAATTCTTTTATTGCTAGGCTCACGAGGTTTATTCTTCCATAGATTCAGAAGTAAACAAGAAAATAGGGAAATCGAAATGGGTTTGAATCCCATTTGACCCTAAATTAGAAAAGGTTTGACATTGATAAAAGGATAATTGAAAACAGAAAGTGCAATAAAACAACTGTATGAAAAAGGAACTGAAGCCAGGGGAAATGTCAGTGACTCACAGATGAACTAATGTACCGAAATTTGAAGTTAGATTCAGAGTTCTGCCGTAGCCTTTCTCTTATCTCCGAGATCACTAGTTGTCTTTGACATCTTCTCCTTGGCAGCTTCATAGCTAGCTCTGGCCTGATCACTCATGCTTCCCTTTGCTGATTCGTAGGCCTCCCCAACATTGTGCATAGCTCGATCAAAAGCTTCTGCTGCATCATTTGCACCACTACCAGTTGCGCTAGACAGTTTATCTTTGACATCTCTAGCTTTTCCAGAAGCTATATTCACTGCCATGTTAATTTTCTGCTTAGCTTCATCGTAGGCATCAGATGCTTTCTCCCTACCATAATCCATTGCTTCGTCCATTGCCTCCTGGGCATCAACTGCCTTCTCAGAGGCCATGTTATAGGCATTCCTCGCTCTATTTTGTCTGTTTTCCGCTTCTCCTGCCATTTGATTTTTAACATCATATGCTATATCCGAAGCCGAATTCATCAACTTATACTTGGCTTCATCATATGCATTAGCAACTTTATTTCTACCATAGCCCATAGTTCCAGCAACTCTGTCTTCGACATCAGCTATTCTATCTGAACCCACGTCTTTAGCAGCATTCAGCTTCTCTTTGGCTTTAATATAGGCATCAGCCGCATTATTTCTCCCATATCTCATTACTCCAGCCGCTCTCTCTTTGATATCATCAGCTTTGTCTGAAGCCGTGCCTGCAGCTACATTCAGTTTCTCGTTAACTTCACCATATGCGTCAACCACTTTGTTTTTCCCATATCCCACTGCTCCAGCCATTGTGTCTTTAAGATTACCTGCTCTATCTGAAGTCATGTCCTTAGCAATGTTCAGCTTCTCTTTTGCTTCATCATAAGAATTAGCCGCTCTATCTTTCCCGTAACTCATTGAGCCGTCCATTCTGTCTTTTACCTCAGCAGCCCCATCGGAAGCCACGTCTTTCACCATTTTCAACTTCTTTTTAGCTCCATCATAGACATCTGCTTCTTTATCTTTTCCATATTCTATTGCATCTGTCATAATTTCTTTTGCATCACTAGCTCTATCGAAGGCCATTCCCATAGCCTCAACCCCCATCCCCGACGCAAACTCCTTCAGGTCACCAACCTTTTGGTGCACTAGATTGAATGCATCTGCGGCCTTTTCAGAAGCATACCTTGATGATTCTGGCAGGAAAGAATTGATTCACAAGAATATTACATTTCTAATATAAGGACCATATTAAATTACCATAACGTAAAATGAGGGCAATAAATGATCACCGGCTGCAACAGAATCCATTTTATCTGCAGTTTTTGTTGCAGCACTCCCAGCTCTATCCATCATAATTTGAGCTGCCTCTCCCCTCTCTTGGCTAAACCCAAGTCCACTGTGGCCACTAACACAACATTATTCAGAGCTCCTTCAGCAAGTATATAAATTGCCCCATTAAAATTTGGGGCCTTTGATTATGCAGTACTATTGTTTAGAAAACATGCATTGAATAGTATGAGGGATGCAATCAATTAGCAGAAAAAAATAAAGGTCAGCTTCACCTTAATGATAATCAAACAGAAAAAGGTCTAAACATTAATATGTCCCTTGTTCAAACCATATGAAATACTCTCCATTTCTTTAAGAGAGAGATATTCATCAATAACTTAATAATGGAAGTCTCGACAGAATTTCTACAATCAAAGTAAATATTTTTCTCTTGCTTTGGTAGAATAAGATAGCAAACAGCTTGATCCTCTATTACAATAGATAGATATCTTCTGAACTAAGAATTAGCAAATCGCTACTGGTTTGAAATATAGAGTTCATGGAAACGTCAGATAGATCTCATGTTTAAGTAGCCTATTTTAAGTCCTGCAGTTCAGCCCACTCATTTACACCTCAATCTATAAACCAAGCTAATGACAAATTCATTTTTTATAATAGTAAAACTCGTGAAGGAGAACTTTAGAATTCAGCATTTGGGGCAACATCTCAACACTCTAAACAGCAGAATAGAACATTTATTTTTGTATCATCAAAACAACACGAATAGAACAAGTCACAAAATATGCAATACATCCAAATGTTATAGACTTGGAGAATTCTCAACCATAAGTTAAATAGCTACTTCTGTTTCTTCTTCCCTTTCTCAATATAACAAAACATGAAGTAAACTAATTTCTATTCTCATCACTCTACATTAGTAAATACTTTCATAATTACACGAATGTTGATGTCCAATGTCATGATAATAACATTGTTCCTGGTTAGAGAAGAAAGTAATTTGAATCCCCAAAAACAATATGATAATAGAAACAGAGAGGGAATTCTGATACGAGTAATTTACTTACTCGGAGGACTTTCCACGGGCCCAATCAGAAAAGGACGCGCCTTTCTCCTTGGCGTTTTGCATGGCTTCTGCCGCGCATTCCTTCACTTTCGCTGCCCCCGCATTCACTTTCTTCTCCGCATTTGCCACCACATCCTCGCCGGTGCTACTACTCCAACACCAGCACTCCTCCACCAACACAGCCGTCCAAACAACCACCGCCACCGCTACAACTGTCGCTACTCTTCTCTTCTCCATCTCTTTGTCAAACGGGAAAAAGTGTTTTCGACTGTCATTGATCAGTTTTGTTCTTTGTGCTGTGAAAAGAAAGAAGAAGCGTAAAGAGTGGAATGAAGAAGAAATAACGACCGATGAGAAACAGTTAGATGGGATCCACGTGGCATTAGGAGGATTAACGTGGCGACAGTAGGGGAAGCCTCTTCCTGCGTTACTACCACGTGTCGTATTTTGAGGCTATTGCTGGCAGCGGTTTGTCATACCTTTTTGGTTTCGGAACAAAGTTACGCCTTCTACTACGGGTTTGGCTCCTCATTCATTGCAGAGGCATCTCCTAAACACCCTTTCCGAACCACGTGTTACAAAGTAAGTCGCGCTTCATCCTCTACATGATAGTCTTCATGCGATCATCTTATTCGCAACCCAGAATACGACAGAAGTGTTAAATATTTTTAGGCAATTTGAAATGCTTACGAATTATGATGAAAATACCATTTACTTCTTTTTTTAAAAGTATACAAAGATTTTTTCTAATGTGTTCGTCTTTTCTCCATCTCTATTAAATAGCAAGACTCAAATAAATTATTTATTCTTTAACTTTATAATTTAAATTTTTAATTGAATTAAATTAACTAGACCACCTTTATCATTATCAAATTACATTACTTATGACATCATTATTTAAATGGGACTCTGTTATATTTCAATTAACAAGATAAGATATTGTATTTAATTAGAAAAGATACATCCATATCTATAAAAAAAACTTCACTATCTTCAAATGATTTTTATCTATTGAGTATCCAAGTCCAAATTCTTTTATAGCGCAGTAGTTTAGTCCAATATTTACTTATGTCAAGTCCATTAATCATGATCCGTTTATTTGAACACATGTTAAATCCGTAGAGCTCTCACATGTTTCCCTTATGCATGTGATCTCATTAATCTTCAACCCAAGGTCCATCTCAAGCTATCTTTTATCTCACATTCGAATCTTATATCTTGTCGAAGATTTTCGCCAATATATGTTAATTCATGCCAACTCATTGACAATGTCTATTTTTCTTGTCTACTCGCAAATGTTTGTTTTGTTTTATTATCTCAAGTGTCAAAATTTAGTCAAGGCTTATCAATGCCTGCACGATTTTACTATTAAGATTTAGGGGTTTAACAAGCCACCTCCACAAGATAAACTCGACACTTTCGTCAAAATAATTTATGGGCACTCCTCCAAATGAGCTTCCCTTGAAGACTTCTTAATCATTAACGCATATTTTATGTACCATTTTTCCTCTCTGTCAAGTTTGTTTTTACTTTTGTTTGGACACTCCTTCACAAGGTTCATTGTGCCCATCATAGCATAATTGTTGAGGTAGAATTCTTGCGACTCTTCTTCTTCTCCTTCTTCTAGTTTCTTTGTGATCATAAAATTCATTTGCTCTTCACTTACCTTCCGTTTTGGGCATTGACAAGCAAAATGTGACCATTCACAAATAAAATAAGCAATATTCCTTTTTGTTTTTTTTAGACTTGCATTGAGAAAATTCACATATCTTCTCCTTGTCTTTCCGAGAGCTATTCTATGTCTCACTATTCTGCTTGCCCTTGTTACTAGCTCGAATTAATTGTGACAATTGTAGATCTATCTAGGCATCTGTAACCATTATTATGCTTAGGAGGTATTTCAAGGTATGTCTATGAAATTTTATTTGTGCTCAACCTTTCAAGTTGCTTATGAAGTTGAACAACTTATCTCAATCATATTCTGCACGTACAATGTCAAAGATGTGAATTTTCTCACATACTTTTGCATCAAGTCGTCTTGCTTTAATCTCTTTAAAGCTTCTCTCGCTAGCTATGAAGTATTATTTGGGAGAAGCTGATCCGTCAGCTCCTTCATATTTTCTCAATTGTCGATGAGAAGTTTACTCGCACTGATGTTATTGGAAATTCTCGTTCTTCACCACAACTTTGCATCCTCCACCATATATGTACTCATGATCAACACTTTCTCTAAATTGGGCACTTTTGTCACTGCAAAGTATCGCTTCATGTCCCAAAAAATTTTCAAGCTTCTTAGCACTCTGTTTGCAATAAAAAACTTAAGGCTTCCACTCGTCTTCATAAGAAATTGATCTTATGAGTGCTTCTACTCTGTTAACACACTCTATCAAATTGTTGTCTCCCGCCATATCGATATTTTGAATTTAATACCAATTGTTACAAAGGTTTTTCTAAACATTGAGTTTATACTAAATTCATCGTACTCATTTACACCGCAATGTCACTTAGGTCCATTTAAATGAAACTTACTCTTTTCATATAATCGTTGACTAATAAAATCTTGTTCTAGAATGCTTCACGATCCTTGTAATGTTTAACTCTCATACTTGAGTAAGAATATTACAAGAGTATTAAATAATCATAGGTAACAATAAACACTCAAGAGTTATAGTAAAAACCAACCTTTATTATTTTCCGAAAAGTATACAAAGGATTGAATTCTCTTAATATGTTTCCTTCCCATCTTTCTCTATTACAAGACAAGGCTCAAATAAGCTATCTATCGACAACTCTAGTTTTACAATTCAGAATCCTAAATAAACTAAAATAACTTGATCACCTCTATCCTTATTAGATTACGTCACACCAACAAATTGGATTACATTCTCGTCCAAATAGGACTATCTAACAGGATTTAGATACATCCTAACTAACAAGATAAGATATTACATTTAATTAGAAAAGATACATTCATATTCATAAAGGAACTTTGCTACCCAAAACTCTAGTTAAAGGTAGAGCGAAACCAAATTACATAAATCCACTACACATCCACTTGAGCGCGGCGCTCTTCCGTATCTTTATAACGGATTCACCATGGTTTCATTCCCAGTTTGTTGGGTTGGGATTTGAACTCACGACGTGGGGTTAAGTCTCAAACCCATACCTGAGCTCTGATACCACTTTCTACCCAAAACTCGAGTTGAAAGTAGGGCAGAACCAAATTAATTAAGTCCCCAAAACTTGAGTTGAAAGTAGAGTATAACCAAATTAATTAAGTCCACCACGCATCCGCTTGAGCGCGGCACTCCTCTGTATCGTATAACGGATTCACCATGGTTTCATTCTCAGTTTGTTGCGTTGGGATTCGAACTCACAACGTGGGGCTAAGCCTTAGGCCTATACCTAAGTTATGATACTACTTTGCTACTCAAAACTCGAGTTAAAGGTAGGGCAGAACCAAATTATTTAAGTCTCTTTACTATCCAAAACTCGAGTTGAAGGTAGGACGGAACCAAATTACTTAAGTCCACCACGGATCCGCTTAAGCTTAGCGCTCTTCCGTATCGTGATAATGGATTCATCATGGTTCCATTCTCAGTTTGTTGCGCTGGTATTCAAACTTACGACGTGGAGCTAAGCCTCAGGCTCATACCTGAGCTTTGATAGAGTTTTGGGTAGCAAAGTGGTATCAACTCCACTATCTTATCCTCTCACTTAATTTTTATCTCTTACAACTAATGCATATCTACTAAGATCTTATCCATCACATCATCTAAGATCTTTCATTGAGTTCTATTTATCGATGATGAGTCATTAAAGTTCGAAGCCTTTTAACATCATCATTAAAGTTCAAAGCCTTTTAAGCACACAGGTTCAATCTAATATTTACCTATATCAATTTCATTAATCATGGCCCTTCTATTTGAGTATACAGTAAGTCTTTACAACTCTCACATGTCTCCTTCATTTAGGTGATCCAACTAATTTTCAACTCAAGGTCTATCTCAAACTATTTTTTGATTTCATATCTAGATCTTGCATCTGATCGAAGATTTCTATCACTATATACCGATGTATGCTAACTCATTGATAATGCCTCTTTTTTCATTGCCTACTCAGCAAGTTTTTGTCTTGTTTCATCATCTCTAGTAGCCAAAAGTCTACACGATTATGCTATTAGAACTTAGAGGTCTAACACCAAGACACTCTCGTCACCAATCAGCACATATAAGAAATGAATATTATATCAAATATGAATTATCACTGGTTTTCTCTTTTTCTTAAAAAAATAGTTCTTTCAATTATATATGCTTAATTCTTTGCTGGCTTTACTAAAAATAGACAGATTAATTTAAACCACATAAATTTCATAAGAACTTAGATGGAAAATTCTTTTTTGTAGAAGTAATTTAAAGCTATAATTATAAATTTTTTCTAGGCTGAATACTTTAACTGGGAATTTGAAATAAAGAAGCTTGAACACAATGTATTAGCACCCCTGAAGCATTGGCCCTGTTAAGTTGTTTGGGCAAGAATTGATTCAAAATTCTCTTGCAAGACCATATTTTCTCCTTTCAGTTTTTCAAGAAACACACTTTCAAGTGGCGGAGATAAATATGACATAACTAATAAGCAAGTT
>JANVCL010000212.1:22447903-22480784 GCA_026546855.1 Erythroxylum incrassatum | reverse complement strand
TATGTTATTGAGAACGATGTTGGTTGATGTTGATGATAAGTAGATGTTGTATGTGAGAATAGTAGATTTAGATCCTTGCTTTTACAACCTATTAAGCAGGTATAAGGTTTAATTGGACATGAATGAGTCATGCTGGATTTTTAGCAAAACATAGAAAAGTTGGGCTTACTACGAGTTTTGGTGGCGTTAAGCCTACCCATTTCCTAGTGCCAACACGACCCAAAAGGCGGGTCGTGTCACACTTGTTCCCATCATTACCTTTTGGTGAGTGATATGAATAATATAATGCAAATAAAAGAGATAAGAATGTATGAACTAGCCAAAATAAGGGTCATATCTCATCTAACCAAGTCTAATAGAGAATTAGATATTCTAGCAATACAAAAGGGTAATAATATTAAAAACAAGTTCTCTAATAGAAAAATCAAAAGTAAATAAAAGGTCTAGAGTTGCATATTTTTTTAAAATTAATTGTCATCAAGAATGAAGATTCAGTCATATAGGTTTTAGCTAGATGCTTTGTTTTGGTTAAGAACTCTATTTTTTTTATCCATTTAGTTTCTCTTATCCATTGAACTATATTGTGTAAGAGTTCTTGCAAATTCTTGTTTTGTTTATTAGAATTGATGTTAGTTCTTTCTTTTCATATGTAATAAACAAAATAGCTAATTGTCAACTAAATCAAGTTTCCTACTTCTTAGTTCTTATTAGTATAAGATATAATCCAAAGTGGAGAGCTTTGCCAAGGACATATCTAGTGGATATTGAAAATGAGTAGCATATATGTCCACATGGATTGAAGAAAAGAATAGTTAAAAACGAGGTGGTTAAGGCTTTCACATGGTTTAAGGAATAAAAAGTAGCCAGTAGAAGGTAAATTCATAAACGAAAGTTTTCCATTATTCTCAATTTCTATTTAAATGCTAGCCATAAAATTAAGCTAGCTTTTACAACCAAACGACTTATATCAAAGAGAGGTTTAAACTAGAGCCCTTAAGTTCTTTAGTTTAGTTTATCTTAAGAGGGAGTATGACACATTGCTAACACAAATGATTGTCTTTACTTTACTTATTTTAATAAAATATTAATGATATTTAAATTATTAAAAAATATTCTATGGTGTTAGACGTTTAACTTTTTATTAATAATTTATGAAATTGTTTTAATATAAATTGTTATCTAACTAATTATTAAGTACATGATTAATTTAAAGGTTATTCTAGATATTTTATTTTTAAGCCCCGACATCCACCTTTAAGCGTTTCATTTTTATTTCAAGTCATATGATACAACTTCAAACATTTTCTCCATTTTTAAGCCCTAATATTGATTCTAGGGATTCCATTTCATTTTAGTTTGGTTTTAAGTCCTAAGAACTACTTATAGGCATTTCATTTTCGATTTCAAGTCTTGCGGAACTACTCTAGGCATTTTGTTTAGATTCTAAGAGCTAATATTCATTCTACGCATTCTAAAATTGCTTTGGAATATGACAAAAGATTTATATATTATGCATTTATGCAATTGATTATACAACGACTGAGTCCTTAATTTATTGAAATGACAAAGAAAGATTACAATGTTTTGCTTGAATTTTTATATGATTGATTCCTCGTTATTCCTAGTTCTTCATTTGAATTGCATATGTGCTCCACTTTTTTCATTTCCTTCATCCTTTAACTACAACATGGATTCAATTAGTTCCTTTTCTCACTTTATCTTCCATTGAACTTAATCTTTCAAATATTAAGGTATTAATATCACTAGACATAAAGATAATAGTAGTTTGTTATCATCAAAACTATAAGTTAAAAAGTCATTTTGTCTAAAAATCTCCATCTTTTTCATTATGGAAAAATATTTGGTGATATTAGGAAAAATAAATGACCTTGAGTAAGCTCTCCTTATACGAAATCAAAATGCAATGCATGCTCCATCTTAATTCATGCATCTTGAAATGATCAAGTTAAATATCATTATACCCCTTTTTGTTAACATAAAAAGATGTACAATGTATAAATTGATAAACATCAAAAAGGGAAAAATAAATAACTTATATTTCTCCTTTTACAAAAACTTTATCATATAGGCAAAGATTACATGCAAACTATTTATAGAATCAAAAAATCTTATAATTCGTATAATTAATGGACAACATATGTGAATATCACGGGTTTCATGAATCTTACATAGTCAAAGAACTCAAAAAAGGGAACAATCAGGCTCACTATGTCTAATTTCCTAAAACCTAAAAAAAACTTATGCTTACATTCACGGCTTAGTTAAAGATGAGACAGAAAATAAGTTGACAAGAGCATAAATATCTGGCAATTAACCAAGTATCACTAATATCCCTAAGATACATTTCATTGAACAATTCATAGGCAAATCAAATTCATCTCTAACTAATAACAAAACCATTGTATTTTTCCACTATTCACCAACATAAACACGTTGAAACAAAAAAAATAAACCAATCACAGTTGAAAAAAATGCATAATACTCAAATCACATCAACAAAATCGACGATCATATAAGCATTTAACAACAAAATTTCTTGCAGAAAATATAAACTCGAGAGCAAAGCATAGACGACTAACCTCAATAGATGATTAAATGAAGACGATGGAAGAAAAATTGAAGAAGACGAACATCGGCGATTAAGAAAGAAGATGAACAATGGTGATTAAGGAAGAAAACAAAGAAAAAATAAACATGGAAGGGATGGGTGCCTCAGCTGTAGGTTTAAGTTCAAAAGAAAATGACATTGTTTGGTGTTAAACCAAATGATGTCGTTTTCATTTAATTAAAAATGTTGAAGCTGAAGACCTAAACGATGTCGTTTAACTTTAAATTTTATCGACGAAATGATAGTTTTGTCGGTAATTTACCAATGGACATTTCTTCCGTCAGTAAACCCCAATGCTTATTTTTACCGCCAACCATTGCTGCCTATTTTTACAATGGCCTTCAATATTCCGTCGCTAAATTTCGAGGATAAATTCCCTCCACCTTTATGGATGAATTTCTTTTATGTTGCAAAATACCTTTGTTTTTGACAAATGTACCAATAGAAACTCAATTTACGTTACTAAGTTACAATGAAATTTGTTCCATCAGTAATTTGTAATTTTCTTGTAGTGAATGAAAACCTAAAAATACATATAGGCTATAATTTTATAAGTCTTTATCACATAACACTAACACTTTCAATTTCCATAATATGAGATGCAAGTTTATAATAATTATGGATAAATTGAGATAATATTTGTTAAGTAGTCCTAAAAGAATATGGGTCAAAAAAGGTTTAAGAACTAACTTTTAAGGATCCAAGTTTATACGAGTACTTGGAACACTTTGATTTTTTTATTCTTTAGGTTATACTATATTGGTCGATAACTGATAATTTTGTTTTTAAAGAATTACTATTGCTAGACATTATAACTGATAATTTTGTTTTTGATGAATTTTTTTAAAAGGTTCCTCTTCACTCACAACAAAGAAGATGTTGCATGGAGGATTTCTCTTCACCTATTTTGGGAAGAAGCTATTACATTTCTAAGCTTAGGGAATGTACGTAGGCCAAGGGTTATTTGACCAAGTTACTATTCCTCTTTCCCTACTCTATTTTGTTATTAGTATGTTTTTTATGAATTTTTATACTAATTTTGTATAATTATTCATCAGATTAAACAATTCATTCGTTAATTTAGAAATATAGTAAAAAATGAACATACATAATTCACCCTTCTCTCTTGTGCTATATGGGAACCAACAAATATAATACAATTATCTTTAGAAAAAGTTTATGGCATAACCTTTGTCAACTAATTGACCCACACTAAGAAGATTTTGATCCAAACTTGACACAGATGCATATTAGTAACTAACTTAATACCTTAATATATTTTGCTAATAATTGTTCTTTCCTTTCCTTCCTATGCATGCTCCATTTTAGCTTTTAACATTGTTTGGCATTTAGCAACTCTTATCAAGGACCTTGAAAATGTATTCATCATGAGCCATTTGACATTTGTAACTTGAATTTGTAAGTCGCTCCATATAGTTATTGAAGTTAGACATTACAAATACTATGAATAAGGTCTTCTTCATGTTCATCAAATTCAATTACGTTACGTTCTTGTTGTAGGCCATTCTCTTTAGCCTTGTATCCTTTTTCAACATTTTCAAGTTGTTCGTAAGCTTTATCTCTTATGTATCATTTGAATCAATAATACTTTAGTGGATGATTGCTTTCTTTTTTTTGCAATATTTGTAAGGTACAAAATTTCCCTTCTTGCTTCCATTATGATGTTGTCCTTGTCCTTTTTGGTTTTTCTTTTTCCCAACTTTGTCCCTTTCTTTTACTTGGCCTGTTTTATTTTAGTTGAGACTTAATTTATCCTTAGATGCTTTAATTTATCCTTGGATGCCCCTTTTACAACTTCTTTTTCATACCTTTGAAGCCATCTTTGCTCAAAATCTTGAAGATAATATACAAGGTCTATCAATGTGAACTATAACATATTATTAGACTTCTGAAAGGCTAAGATTTTGGTTGCAAAATTTAAGAGAAACTTACAAGGACTTTACTAATAACTCTTTTTCTTCTAAGTAGCCTTAATTGATTTACAATCTTCATGAGTTCATCGCTAAACTCTTTGACGAATTCACATTCTTAGATCTTCAATAGCTCAAAGTCCCTCTAAAGGTTAGTAATTTATTGTTGTCTAGTTCTATCTAACTCTTGAAACTCTTCATGTTGTTCCAAAATTCTTCCAGATCTCATAATTCATAATTCTTACAAAAATGGCCTCTAAAGTTAAAACATGTATGGCTACAAGTGCTTGATACGTCTTTTCCTTTTCCTTATTATAATTCTTTAACTAATTGACTATTGGGTTATATAGACATAAAGTGGTTTCAATTCACTATTTTTAAAAGGTCATAAACTCTTAAAGTAAGCCTCTATCTTGTTAGTCCATATGACATAGTTGTCATTATCAAACATGGGAAGAGAAGTTATAGAGAAACTTGTTGAAATCAATATTGTACTAGATCTGGACATCCTTGGTTCCAGTGTGCATTATTTAGGAACAAGAGATGATATTTTGTCTTAATTTTTACTTGAACAAACGTTTAAGATCCTTATACCTCTAATATTATGTCAAAAATGATATAAATTATGTGTTTAGAATAGAATTGGAACCTTAACATACGAAGAGGAAGAACAAGTTAATAGCAACCTTGTATTTTTAGTCAAAGACGTAGTTTTTCATTACAAAATCATGCATATATACATAAGGGTTAATATTTCACATATCTGGCCACTCTCTTGTCACATTCAACATTGATTTTAGCCAAATAAACAAACAAAAATCACCTACATGCTTATGTTATATTAACAATATAAAGGCTGCGTTTGGTAAACAGTTGATAAACTGTTTTTTAACTGATTGACCCATTTTTAAAGGTTTGACTATATTAAAAAGCTATTTTAATGTTTGGTTATGAGTTGGTTGGGTTGGCTGATTCAACCAAACCAGCTCTTTTATGAAAAGCTCCAACATTGGAGCGTTTTTAAGCAAACAATTGAAATAGCCGTTTGCAATGACCATAAAACCTATGACTACTGGGAGAGGGGGGTGGCCATACTTGCACGATAGTGCACTTGTGTAGTTTTTTTTACTTGTTGTTATAAGAAAAAATTAAATTAAATTAAATTTTAATTTTAATTATTTTATTATTAATTTTATAAAAAATAAAATAAAAATGATAAAAATATAAACAAAATATTTTTATTTAATTTTTAAATTAAAAATTTAAATTTAAAAATTGATTATTTTATTGAAATTATTTAGTTAATTTACAAATTATAGAATTCAGCCATTTGTTTCAGAAGACTCAAACACCACTCATATTTATCATCCATCAATTAATAATAATAATTAATTTGTAAAATTTGTTTTCCAAGTCTTAATTAATTTAAACATTTTAAGTTTTTATTTATTTTAATAATTCAAAAAATTATAAATCATAAACAAAAATATATTAAAATTTGATTGGATTAAAAATTTTATTTAACTCTAATTTATTAATTCATTAAATAATTTATTATTCTTTACTAAGAATATCCAACAAAATACTAAAATATATAATATTCATATCCTTACAATTTTTTTAAAGTAATGTTCTTATGAGTCATTTTACACATAAACAGCTAATACTAAACAGTTAATTTTACCAAACATTTCTACTAAACAGCTAATAGAATCCGCTAGTCAAATTAACTGATAGAATCAGCTATCATCTACCAGCTGATAGAATCAACTAACAGCTAATTGCCAAACAGAGCCAAAAAATTCAATTATTCCTGAATAATTGGTAACCAAGATATAAATTCTTAGTCTAATGGTTACAATAACTTGACAACATCTAAACAAGTTAATAGTGAACTAAATTAATTTATTCAAACATAATATGACATGATTTACTTGGATTTTTTAAAGTCATAATATCAATTTCACTAAATATTATTATCGGTATAGTTCATCAGCATAAACATGGTTTGACACATAATCATATTCCTCTTCGAACACATTAAAGTGCATACATGATATAAGACACAAACATGT
The DNA here is from genome assembly GCA_026546855.1 of Erythroxylum incrassatum. Classification (NCBI taxonomy): domain Eukaryota; kingdom Viridiplantae; phylum Streptophyta; class Magnoliopsida; order Malpighiales; family Erythroxylaceae; genus Erythroxylum; species Erythroxylum incrassatum. Next base: position 22,474,149 of record JANVCL010000212.1, on the reverse strand, counting down.
ATATATTGGTATTATTCTCTTAAAGAAAACATGAACACACGACATAGAAAACTTATGTGTCTTTGCCCCTATTCTTATCTAAAACTAAATATGCAACAAACTACCTACAATACTGGCTAGGTCGGCTGAGCTAGGCCCAGGCCCAGGTCCACGCATCCACGGCCCATTCGCAGGAGGTAATTTCCCATGCATACGTAAAGACCTAAACCTAGCAGCTATTCCATATATAAGGTACTACTTTCCCATGATGCAGGTACGACATTAGAACCCTGTTGTTTTCTATTCATAGCTACCAAAAACTGCACAAAAGACTAACTGGAGCGTCGGAGGGGCCTACGAAAATCAACCCCCGGTGAGCCTTCTATTATTATTTTGTAGGTATTCCCTAGCCAAAATCATCGTATTCATAGATCCAAATCACGACGTCCAGCCCCATCAAGATCAGACAGAACCACTATCCTATACATATTCAAATATATATGATAAAGTGATACATATATATTAAAAATGAAATCATAATAAGATCATAATTATAAGATTCATATTGTATTTATATATTATCCCTAAATTGTTCATAATCATTGTTCTATTAAGAGTGGACATCAATAGGGTGTAAAAAAATTATAACATTATATGTTTTTTTAATGAAGTTTTTAATCTTATAGACTAAGTTATAAAAATACTTATAAAAACGTAGGTGCTTGTTAGAGAACAAGTTCACCAAACTAATCTCATATGAAAATTCTATTTGGAACATTACTTGTATGTATACAAAAATTGTCATAATGATGATTGTATAAATAATATTTTGACTTGAGATCACCAAAGTATTTCATATAGGAATTTATATGTTTTGATACTATTGATAACATATTCTAATCAATGATAGCTCAGTTGGTGGTTATTGGATATAATATGGACTATATGGAGGTAGTTGAGTGATCAATATATAATTTATCACTCTAAAATAATTAGAGATAATATCATGTTGTTCTTATCCTTGAACAAAGTGAAATGACCCTTTAAAAATAGTTTTTAAATTTCAATAATAGAATTAAGTACTAATAGTGGAGAATTAATAACTGAACTCAAATATACTAGACATTATTTCCATGCTCTATGTCTAACTAAAATATTGTATGGTAAAATGATTGAATTATATAAAAATATCATCCACAGAAAGGTTATCAAAATCACTTTGACATTCTTAAATATTTGGGAGGTTATGATGCGTTATTAGACGTCAATTTTGATCTATAAATGTAAATTATTTAATTTGATAATTAAATATAACTTAAAGGAGCTTAATTTATCTGATTCTAAATATAATTTAAAGTTATAATTTATATTCATTGCTAACCTACTTGAAGACCTAATGAGTCATACATAAAGAACAAGTTAAAGAGGAAAAAGATTTTTTAATCAAGTTTGACTTCATTATAAAGTTTAAGAAACTTTATGATTAAATATGAGATATTTAATAAACAATGATCAATAAGAGAGATTGCATTTTATTTGGAAATAATTGGTTGAAATAAAAATTTTATTTTAATTAAATTACTAATATTTACAAAATATTTAGACTCTAAGGGAGTTGACACGTCTTATTTAACTCTCTCTGTAATAGATGTAAAGTTCTCTCAACACATCTTGTGGATACTGTTAGAGCTTGGATGCTTGTGCAACTACGACGATTGAAATGAGTCGATTTCATAAATGACTTGAGGATACATAATAATATGATCAAGCTATAATAACAAGATGTGAATTATGATTTATGCTTTATATGTTTTATTTGTTAATCATGTTATAGAATATTAAGTGATCTTGGTCTTTAGAAAATCATACGAAATAGGTTTCTTTATTATTTCGCTACACACAAGAATATAACTTTGTTTTTTCTCATACTGCCACTCCTTCAACTCCCTCGTCTTTTCGAGTTCATTTGGCCTGTCACAAATTATTAATTTATATTTTTTGTGCCTTTCTTTGGAATTTATTATTAATCCTTGTTTCCTTTCTCGTGCTATTTTGGAGTCATTTAGGGACTGGTCTTCTCTAGCTTGTACTGGGCATTGAGATAGGCGATGACTTTAACTACAGATGATAGAGTAAAGGCAAGTCCTTTGGTGAGTTTTGGGTTTAAGAATAAAGAAAAAGAAGACAGTTACAGATGGTATCTTGGAAAATAGGGACCTTTATAAGAAAGTCATTAGAATTAGTGGAGATTTTAGACAAATATAAGAAGCGTGCATCTAGGGAACAAAGTAAACGGGGGCTAAAGTAAAAGAGATTAATGGGTTCAAGCTTTAGTACTTAGAATGTTCGAGACGATAGAATGAGGTAGGTATCTTACTTGTTAAGAAACTTATAAATCATATTGTGAGAGGAAAGGAGACTAATGATAAGATCATGTTCGTAAGGATTGTGGTGATGAAAGGTGTTGTCCTCAATAAAATGTGCGTGTATATACCTCATGTAGGTTTGGATGAACAACTTAAACTCAAATTTTAAGAAAAGCTACATGAGGTGATTCATTGAAAAGAAATTTATTAAAAGAGGAGACTTTAATGGGCAAATAAGGGAAACCTCAAATGGGTATTTGTAGACTCATGGAGGTTTTGGATACGAAGATAGGAATGATAATAAAACTATTTTATTAGATCTTGTGGTAGTATTTGAGTTAATGATAACCAATTTATTTTTCAAGAAAAATGAGCACTTGGTAACTTTTAAGAGCTGAAATGCGAAAACTCAAATTGACTACCTCCTTATAAGGTGGAGCGATCGACATAGGTGCAAATTGAATTAATATTAGTTACTTAAAATGACTAATAATCTCTTACATAACAAATATGGCATGAAGAAAAATATCTATTTTCTTTACCTTTCTATAAAAATATGTAGAACATTTTTTTATAATTTCTTGTGTAGAGATGTAAATGGTATCTATAAATATGAGAAAATAAATCTAAAAATGACTAATTAAATTACATATTTAGTAATTAATTATACTCATAAACATATACAAATATTATATTATAAATTTAAAAGACCTATCTTAAAAATTCGATAAACTTCTTATAATAAATAAGTATAGAGGATAGTGATAATAACATTAGAAATACATGACAACGATATTTAAAGTAAATTTTACTTTATATAAATGGATATTAATTTTTTGTAATGTTTTAATTGTTATAATAAAAGCTTACAAGTTTAAATTCAAATTCACCTTTTTACGACATTTATATGCAGAGAAAAATATAATATCCTTATTATAAGTACATAAATTTTAGTAAATATGATAACTTTCTATAAATACAAACTAAAAATATTTTTATATTATATACCTGTATTGATAAATATATTGAATATTACCTACAAATGTGTTTGCGTTTATAGTATACATGCAATTAGTGATGGTGTTGACAATTGTATAATTACTATTAAATATAAATTAATATCTAAGGTATGTTTAAAAATCAATTTCACTCTTTAAAATGTAAATTAAGAATTTATATTAAATGTGTAATAAGAATATTTACACTTCAGAAATTAATAACAAAAACCAATGAAGTTAGGACGGAAAAGGAACACCTTATACACCAACCATGAATGCAATGAACATAGCTTTAAATATCAGAACATACAAGGCAATGCTTTTGAACAGCTGAACCTTTGAAAAGCGGTATCTAGACAGTTAAGCTACCCTTCCACGGTAGAACACCATGTGTATGGATAAAACAGAATACAACTAAATCGCATTTATCTTAAAAATCTGTAACATCAGGGTGACGAAACAACATACAAGTCAAATTTCATGACTGGAGAAAGTACATGCTGCATAGCTAGGATCAGCTGTCAATGGCCATGCAGGATCAGCCTTGAATGGAGCGCATGCGGCCTGCAAAATTGGGTGAAGCATTACCGTGAACTGCAATTTTCTTACCCAAGTACCGCAGCCTTCATTCACAGGCTGGCTTTGTATCAAAGCTGCTCAAACAGATTGCGAAGGCTTGAAAGGCAGAAAGTGGGTAGCGATAATCCATGGTGAAGATGTCTTTTCCAATTTTACCGAACTGCAAAATTACCTGCTCTTGATCTGCAGTTGATACAATCTCTGAAGGTTTAACAGCAGCGACAAGTTGGAAATTTTTTACAGAAGCAACAGTAACCCGTCCCCTGAAATTCAAGCACCAGCATTGTAGCTGCTCATGCCAGCTAGGAGCCTTATTTCTAAGAATTAGAGGCTCTCTCACGGACTGGAGTAGTAGCGATGACTCAGAGGCGCTTGGGAAACTGATATCTGAGACCGATGGTTTTGCTTTAGAACCAGATAAAGGAGTAAATTGACCGTCAAAAATACCTGATGGTGTAGAGACACTCCCCCATTCCTCAATGCAAGAGACAGGAATATAGTGCATGACACACTGCATTCTTCTTGGACCTCTGGTGCGGAGAACATTGAGCTCATAGTTGACTGTGCCCAAATTGTAGTAAAATGCAGGTAATCTTGGAGATACCTGGCTAGGATGGAATCTGCGACTTGTTCGACTAGTTGGTCGCATTGGCACTTCAGATGTAGGTTGACTATCAAATATAGTGAACTTGGTTCCAAGAAAGTTGGACCTGACATGAATTTTGCAATGAATTTTGGGGAATATAAAAAATCTCTTTAACCTATTATAAACTCTAATGTCCAAGACCTACCTCAATTTACCAACATAGGTATTGCTGGCCCGAGAAAAATCATCTGCAACTAAAGATATTATGAATTCTGTACACGTTGCTCTTCTAAACTTTCTAGCCGCTAAAAGCAATTTATCAGTCTCACCTTCAGCTGTCAACCCATAATGACGTTACAAAGATATTTGAAGTGACCAAAGATATTTCGTCCCAAAAGGTAATCAAATGCCCTCCAATCAGCCATAATTCAATAGAATAGAAAAGTCTCTAATCAAACACAGTTCAATATTGACATTCCTTCTAAAGAAAAAAGTATTTATGCCATCGAAGGAAAGGAGAAAGGAAGGAAAAAGTTTAAAAGCATTCACAAGCAAGATAAGTAAAACATAATTCCTCCACTCCAATAAGTGGAAACTCTGAACTGGTGAAAGAATTATAAAGAATGGATTTTATGTCTATAAACAAAGTGATAAAAAGTCCACAAAGCAAATGTACTGCAGAAACACAAAACAAGTAGGAGAAAGAGAGCAACACAACTTACATGGCACCAAACCATAGTATAACAGGTATGTAGAAGTTGAAGAATCCCTTTTTATAAAACACTGTATAGGAAGTTCCCGGGAACCCGGCTGCATTTGAGTACAGAACACAAGTTAAAGAAGCATAAATCAAAATGATAAGAAAATAGTTAGAGAATAAAAAAGTAAGAAAATGTAACTAAAGTTCTTTCAGCACAGAAAGCAATGGAAGCACCTGCTTCAATGAGGTTGGAAAAGTTAGGCGGCCACATTGCTCAGGAGTTTTGACAATCTCTTTTGTGATTGCCCTCCACGACCTACAAACTGAAGCACAACAAACAACAGCAGAACGAGCAGGCCACAAAGTCTCACTCTCTTCTACTCTCCTTATGATGTCCAAAAGCAATTCTGGAGGAAGATTTGCCCACCGCCCTTGTGGAATTGATTCTGATTCAGCTAGCGTTTCATCAGGGGCAATATGTGACCTTGTCCTGCTACTCCACTGCTTCGCTTCAAACCTTCTCCAGGATATGCTTCCAATTCCACCTTTCATCTCCTTCAACTCTCGCACAATACTTTTGAAAGACATCTTAATAAGAGCACATCAACCCTTCCATTCAATGTTCAAGTACTGGCAACAGAAACCAACAAAACTCTAGAAAATGAACGCGGATTTAAATAGGACCAAACTATGGTTCAGCTATTGTCCTATACTATTGAATTTAACTGGTATGTAAATCTTAGATAACAGCTCAATTATGTACTTTACAAATTGGAATCATCATTTTTTAAGATTAAGAACATTTGATCAACGTAAAGAACACACAAAATAATCCAAGGTATCTTTTGATTCCTCATATTCTCCGCACAAAACACCAATATAGTAAACGGCCAATCATCAAATCACAACTTGCTAAACACCCAACAAGCTGATAGCCAGTAGATCCACAGGAAAGAGCGTAATTTCGTTGAAATGTTATTTATTTTATTCCCCAAAAAACACAACAAACCTGACAGTGAACCAAGAAACCAACCTTAACTGGGTGGACCAGACACAAATCCAAGCCGAACTAGGTCAAATGCAGAACCTCAGCCGTCAAGAAATCAAATGGGACAAAACCCACAAAACCAAAAGTCAAGAATGCGATTGGGAAGGTAGGAAGAGCAGAGAGACGTGGAGGTGCACACAAAAAAAAACTGGATCTTCACTGCCGTTGAGGCTCGGCCAACAACAACGCTAACAACCCTGCTCCACCTCCTCTTCTCCGATCACCGTCAGAAACAGCAGGGGCTCCGACCTACTGTCTCTGTCAGCGAACCACCTGTTGAATTTCCGCTACCTTAAACCAATTGAACCCAGCCTTAGCCTTCATTATTTTAACCTTTTATCTATTAATAAGGATCAGGTAAAATCATTTATTTTTGTTATTTAAAATTTAAATTCAAATGCTGGATTGCGCACGTGGCAATAATCTTTAGGGTTCCATGTAACCAATAATTAGAGTTAATCTATTTTTGGTACTTAATATTAATTTATTGCCATCAATATTTTGTATACAGTAAAAAATAACTCCACCATAATCCATATACGTCAATTTTAGAAATATTATAACATGCAGGTGTTAGAGTAACATATTATCTTTTTCTCATTTATTCAATTTCTGTACGAGAAATTAAATAAATAGATGCTCATAAAATAAAATACGCATAAAATAATGAAAACAAATAATTTAAACCCGAGTTAGAGTAGATATCGGTCACTATATAGTTATCAATTTTTTTACTTATTTGTCACATAATTTTGGATTTGTTAATCAATTTTTTTACTTATTTTATAATATTAAAAATTAAAAAATCTTTTATTAAACTTGTCTTAAACTATTAAAAAATATTATTAAACTTAAACAAAGTTGTTAGATGGGTAAAATATGTTAACCAACTTTTAATAAAAAACTTCTAAACTTTCTAATACCACAACAACAAATTTATTTTTAACTAATTTACATTTATCAAATAGAAAAGATAAAAATCTCTACAAATTGAAAAATGTCAAACCCAACTTTTAAACTAAATTCTCCACGCCATGTCTGGTTTTGGTGGAGACTAATACAATCATCAACATTAATATCAACATCAACATAATCTATTAAAAATTTCATTGATATGCAGGGTCTAAAAGGTTTAATAGTACGTAATCTTATTCTTAATTAGTATAGACTAATACAATATGTTGCATAAAATCATGTATCGACGAGTGGAAACTAATAGGATATAGTATATACTACATAAAATCTTGTATCAACAAACAATCTCATATTACATATCCTACTCCTAGGTTTGAGCTCTGACTTTTAATATGGGAAATGGTCCAGCCAAATTAGTTTGGTTGATTGTGGAGACAGACATAGCCTACAATGAGCTGGTATTAGTTGGAGAATTGGGACAAGTGAAAAGGCCTTGCCAGTCCCTCATTCTTGGTTGTGACAACCTAGATGTAGCATCATCCATAGTTTTGTGTGTGGTCATTATTGCCAGCCAGCTGAAAATTGTCATATGCCGCTAGTTACTTTCATCTTTATCTTAGCAAAATCCAACTTATAAGTCACTGTGAACACAACAAATCCATTAATCAAAGTCAATCACCAAACAGTTTAATTCAGCGATCAAGCTCAAGCTGCAAAACATTATTTTCTGTATTTATAATGATACATTATTTGTTGTCCTGCTCTTGTGGGCTATATCTAATGGCATCACTCTCTTGTTCACTATCATAATTATCGGTTTATTGCAAACTCCAACTCAAGCACTGTCTGCAAAACTGTTCTGTACTGATAATGCCGACCCAATTATTCCTCTTAGTTCAATCTGAGCTTTGTACAAGTCAAATTGCTAAAGGTTGATTGCAACAGATTATACAATGTACTATTTGAGATTTACAGATAAATGTTTTGGTTCTTTTTGTCAAGTTCCTTATACATTCCTCAAAACAGACACTTTAGGTCTCGATTAAAATGACATTAAAGATAAATTTTAATTATAAAAAAATTATACTTGTTATTTTAAATAATTATTTAACAAATTAATAATATAAAATTATGAGGGTTTTCTCTGGAGTAAATCCATCTCCTAAATTATATTGAGAATACCTACATTTAAATGTTTTATATTGAAAAAAAGAGAGGAAAGAAGACTAACATATAAATTTAGTGGACTACTCTACCTATTACTAATTGATTTTAGTTTGAAATCTCACTTAAACTTGTATGTGGTCTAATTTTTTTTCTTGTATGAGTCGTTAGGCTCATTGCAAATTTAACAAATTGCAGTTTTTATTTGAAGAACGATTAGTATTATACAGACAACATATATATCAATATAATCTACACGTAAAGGAAAGGAGAAACTTTTGAAGATAAGGAGCATCTGCATGAAGAAAGTTAAAAGCTAGATCCTTGAGCAGTACCCGTATATGCTATCTTCAGCTAGTGTCTTGAAAATGACAACTTTCCTGCCTGCATCAAAACCGATAGCAAATTGAAGCATCTGGATTGCAGAAGAGAAACTTTCAAAATGAATCATTCGAAGATCATTGTTTTGAAGCTGTCCCTTTTCTTTGTTAGAAAGGTGTTTTTGGATCCTGTTGACTTTGTGCACCATTTCCCATTTCAATATTTTCTGAAACTGTAAATTTTGGGAAATAATTAGGACCTGCATCTCTTTATCTATATGCCCCCACCCACTTCCTCCTAGATGACGGATTGGGTGAACTGTAATGACAATAATACGAAGTACTCCTATTTGAACATCTAATGACGTCTTTGCATAGCTTTGGCGGATGGTTCCCTTTGATTATTGACATTTTTAGGTCCCATTATGTTTCCTCTTACAGCTGGTTAGATGGTGTACCATGGAACCACATCTGTACATGGAAGCTTCTTGAGAAGATTTTGTTTGTGTTCAAAATGCTAAGGTATTTAGGTTTCCACAAACTAAATTATAACTACTATGTTAAAATATTATAAATCATTCTAATCTTTTGTTTATTTTTTATGTTAATTTTTTAATATTCCCTTAATTCTTTTAAGTTGCACATCAGAATGGACAAAAAGAATTAAATTAGTATGTATGTATACATATAATTAAATTTTCAACATAGTCAAATTTCCTTAAATTTTTATCTTGATTCTCAATTAATGTACCATTTTTTCAATCTTGTTTTATAGTTTTATTTCAAACATTTGTAGAAAAATAATACTAAAAATATTTAGAGTGGAGGGACTGACTTATTGATGTCTTTATAAAACTTATTGAACAAAGATCATGAGTGTGAATGAATGATTGTAAATCCAAGACTTTTTGGTCTTAAGTTTTCTTTTGAAGAACTTCACTTGAAGTATATATGATTTCAGGTTTTCATCAAATTAATGAGTAAAAGACTTCATATGGGTCGTGTCTTTTCTAAGTTTTTCATCGGATTAAAAAGTTAAAGGATTTCCCTTGGACAATTAAGAGGCTCGAATATAGTCTTCATGTTATTTTATCTTCAATTTGTTTTTATGCAAGAGTTAGAGTACTTCAGCTGAACTTAAGGTTTACGAGCCTTTATTACTATTATTATTGGTTAGGTCTGCTGTGCTAGGCCCAGGCCCAACTCCACATGTCCACGGCTCATTCGCAGGTATTAGACTCCCATGTAAATGTAAAGACTTACGTAAAAACCTAAACCTAGCGTCTATACTATATATAAGGTACTATTCTACCATGATACACGTACGACATTAGAACCTTGATATTCTTTGCTTTCAGCCACCTAAACCCTTACCAAATAGACTGATTTGATCGTCGGAGGGGCTTGCCGGTTACCAACCTCCGGTGTGCCTTATTTGTTTTGCAGGTGTTCTTTAGCCGAAGTCAACCGACATTATGGATTCAAACAACAACGTCCAGCCCCATCAAGTTCAGGCAGAACCAATTATTATTTGTTTGGAGATGTTATTATGAATATAAGGACTTGTGAGTTCATTTAAATCTAAACTTTTTCTACCATTCCAGAAGTTAGATTAATCTCGGAATTTTTCAGAAGTAAAAAAAATGAATAATAAATGTGATAGAAGCAGATATAATATGCATAGATGATAACGTGAAATAAATTTCCAGAATTATAGAAGTTTGGATTAACAAATTTGTCCCTTATCCTTTGTCCATTGTCCATTTTATATTTTGATAATCCATAGGCCAAAATTTAGAAGACTTACTCAAAATTTATAAGAGTGTCAAGCATTCAGTTAATATTTTTGACTAATTAATCCATCAATATAAAACATCTTTCCATTAGATTTTGATGCACTAAAATTTTATAGATAAAAGAGGATTGAGCATGTAATGCACTTCCTTTGATAAAAGTTATGAAAGATGTGGGCTATTTTTATTACTTTTATAAAGGGGTCATAAGCCTTAATATACAAGTAAAAATACAATCAAAAGAAGAATTATAGTGATTACAATACAACTAATAATCTTATCTGCAAAGATTAAAATGTTGAGTTACATATATGAAAGTTACTAGCCCCCCCTAAAGCTCATGATGGTTTGCAATCATGAGCTTGTGACGAAGACGTTGGAATACCTAATAAGATGAAGGCTTGGTCATAATATTTTTAATTTAAAGAGTAGATGAAATGTGTATGATGAAGAGTTCTTTGTTAGCTACCAAGTCACGAATAAAATGGATATCAATTTCAATGTGCTTATTATGAGCATGAGTGATTAGATCTGAAGCAAGGAATATAACACCAAGATTATCACACCAAAAGGTGGGTGTAATATGAGATAAACCAACTTCTCCCAGAAGAGAAATGATATAACAAAATTCCGCTGCAACGAGAGCAATGCTCCACTATTCAGCTTTAGTACTAGATCTAACAACAATAGGTTGTTTCTTGACACTCCAAGATATTAAATTGGGCCCAAAATAGATGCAATATCTAGATTTTGAAGAACGATCGTCGGGGCAAATAACCCAATCAACATCACAGTAAGCATGTAATGTAAGTGAGAATGATATGAGAAAATAAATTTCCTGAGATGATGTGGAACGAAAATAATGGATAATTTGTTTAAGTACAGTCCAATGCACATCGGTAGGGCAATGTAAAAATTGTGAGACCTTATTTACAACAAACTGAATGTTAGGATGTATAAGGCAGAGATATTGAAGAGCACCAATAGTGCTTCAGTACTCAAGAGGATCAAAAAGTGGTGTGCCATTATTTTTGGATATAAGGATAGTCAGAGTAATCGGAGTATGAATTTTGAATTATTAAGATCTATCTAAAGAAGAAGATCTTCAGTGTATATGGCTTGGATAAAAAGAAGACCGGTGGATGTTGATGTGGCTTTAAGACCAAGAAAATGATGAAGTGGACCTAAGTCTTTAATGGATAAATTACAATGAAGATTTTGGATAAGTGTGGAAATGAAAGATGGGGGCAAACCTGTAGCTAAAATATCATCCACGTAAGCTAAGACAAAGGTTGTGTGAGAAGAAGTGGTATTAATAAAAGGGAGTGGTCAGATTTGGAGGGAGTGAATTGGAGATGAAGAAGTTTCTGACTTAAAAAATGAAACCAAGTTTTAGGAAATTATTTGAGACCACACAATGCATTGTGAAGATGATAGACGTGATGAAGATAGTGGGGATCTTGAAAACAATGAGGTTGGGACATGAAGACTTGTTTGTGAACATGTGCATAAAGGAGGGCACTATTAACATCAAGTTGGCGGACTGATTAATTTTGGGAAAAAGAAAGGGTAAATATGAGACAAATGGTAGTGTAACAACATTACTAAAAATGTCAATGAACCTTTGGCAACCAGAAGAGCTTTATAGTGTTGAATAGTGCCATTAGGATTTCTTTGGTGTGAAACACCCATTTACAGCCGAAAATGTTGGCATTTAAGGGAGGAGGAAAAAGAATCCAAGTGTCATTGTCATACGAGTCATGAATTCATCAAGCATAGCTTGATGCTTGTAAGGAAATTTATTAGCTTAGGTAAAGGACGTAGGGTTAGGAGAAGATGTGGTAAGCATAAAGTAGGTCATATGATTATGGCTTAGGAAGATTGTGGTAGGTGAGGAGGGGGTGGAGAAGGAATAGAGGAGAGTGGTAAAGGAGATTGAGGGAGAGGGTTGAAAGGTAAGGTTAGTAAGCGAAGTGTGGAGGTGGAAGATATATATGGTATTGGTGGAGAATACGCATAAAGAAATTCATGTTCAAGGAAATAAACATAGTGGGAAATATAAAGTTTGGAGGTTTGAGAATAAAAACATCAATATCCTTTATATTAAGAATATTAGCCAATGAAAATATTAAGTGGATTTGGGTGTTATTTTATTAGGGTGAGTGGAGCCAAGAAAAGGAAAACAAGTAAATCCAAAGACTTATAAATTAGAGAGATTTGGTGAGTTGGTGAATAGGAATTAAAGAGGGGATTTATTATTGAGGATAAGGTTAGGTAATAGGTTGATGAGATAGGCAGTAGTAGAAAAGGCTTCAAACCAGAAGACTTTGGGAATAGAGACATGAAAAAGAAGGGTGAGGCCTGTTTTAGTGATATGACAAAATTTCATTCATCAAGACCATGTTTTTAGGAGTGTAGGAGCAAGAAATTCGGCAAGTGATACCATTGCTAGTAAGTTATTGGGCAAAGGTGTCTTTGATGAGTTCAGGGGCTCCAACATATTGAAAAGTTTTAATGGTGATGGAGAACAATTTTTCATTTGTGGTTTTGAAAGTTTGAAAAATGTGTAGGTGAGATTTGTGGACTAAAGGAAATATCCAAGTATATCTACTAAAGTCATTGATAAAAAAATAAAATAATGATAACTAAAAAAGATAAGATGGGGAAGGTCCCTAAATATGACAATGAATAATTTGTATGGGTGTAGTAAAATGATAAGAAGAGTGTGAAAAAGGAAGACAAACACTTTTTCCTTAAAAACAAAAAGTACAAGGAGTTGTGATATTTGAACTAACACATAAAGACCTAGATAAATTAGAAAGTGTATATTGAAATAGGTGTCCAAGACAATGATGCCAAAGATCTAGTGAAGTCGAATGATTATGTAAGTGGCAGGATTTTGGAAGTATAGTGGAATCTTCATTGGATTGAGATTATTGTGGATGGAACACGTAAGGAGCAGAATTGTGGTTTGTCCTTCAAAATATAACCAAAAGGATTAAATTCAATGAGACATGAGTTATTAGTAACCAATTTAGCAACAGATAGAAAATTAGTAGTGAGATGTCACTACTAAAACATTATGAAGATGAATTGGATGAATTTGTGTAAGGAATGTAACAAGACTTATAGAGGAAATTGGAAGAGTGTGACAATTGCGAACAATTACTTGGTTTTAATCATCATACGGAACTACAGAGTCCACAAGATGAGGGTCAGGTATTATGTGGGTAGTGGCATCAGTATCGAGTAGCCATTTAACGGTATTGTTAGAGTGAAAATGTTGAATGTTTTTGGTGTCATGAATCTCCATAGCAGAAAGGCTGTGTTGAGGGAGGTAAAATCAAAAGTAGGCTTACTTTGCGATTCCTAGACTCAGAATACCTAAAAAGACAATGGGCTGCAATATGACCCCATTTCTAGCATATTTGGCATTAGGTGATTGGTTTAGGAAAATTATATGTCAGTTGGGTCTACTAGTATGGGTTATAAGGTTTAGAATTAGGCCTCGATATATTGGGTTGGTGATTAGGGTTTAGCTGGTGAGATGGAGTAGGAAAATTGAGTTGATGTGGGTTGTTTGGGTTCAGCCCAGTCCACCATGACTCTTTAGGAACCCATTAGGGTTTCTGCCCTAATTATGTTATCGTTTGTCATTAAAGCGACTGCTTCTACCAAAGAGAGAGTGTTAGCCCCAAGTGTCATGTCGCAATTGACAACTCGAGCTTCCACCAGAGTGAGACATTAGAAGAGTAGCTTTAGTTAAGGGTGAGGAATGATATGATAGGAGACATTCGTCATGGATGATTAATCGAGCACCAGGGTATGAAAAACTAATGAAAGAGTCGAGATGCTTGATTATAGTGACCAACAATTCATACTCGATAGGGAGACCATTCAAGGTGAATAAAACTAGGTCCTCATCTGAGATGCTATCTCCAATGGCCTCAAGTCCCTCTATTGTTGTCAAAACTGTGTTCAATAAATCAGAAACAGAGAAGGCTCCTTTTTAAGTGTGTGGAGTTTGCAAAGAAGTAACGACTATTGGTTTGATGATTACTGAAGGAAATGGCATTCAAGCACAATCCAAAGGTCACAAGCTATATCACACCCAAGGTTTAGATGCTTGATGGAGTTAGAGGGTGAAATCTTGAGGTAACAATAGACAAGGCGGTCAAATTTCTACCACTTGACATATTCTGGAGATGTGTTATCAATGTTAGGATTATTTATCGAGGAGAGAAGGGTGCTATCAATGTAGCTGAGAGGATCAGAAGCTGTAAGAATATTTTTGGACTTGGTTTTGCCAAACCACATAGTTTTTTGTAACCAAAGGTGTTGTAAGGAAATTAGTAAATTGATTGAATAGTAAAATTGGAGTTTCGTGTTCTGCCATAGTTGTTGTTATGAAGTTGTTGTGTGTTGATAATGGATACTAGGATCCTAGATTGGTGTAGTGAGGTTTTGACAAATTTATGAGTTAGTTTATGTTGGTGGTGTTTTAAGTTGTTCTGAATTTATATAGATGCAAACTAGTGTAGTATGTTTTCACCCAAAAAATCGCTAGATATTGAAAGGATTGGGAATAAGCTATGATACCATAATAAAAGTTATGAAAGATGTATGCATTTTTTATTATTTTTGTGAAGGGCTCGTAACTCTTAATGTACAAGTGAAAATACAATCAGAAGAAGATTTATAGTAATTATAATACAGCTAATATTCTTATCTAATCTTATCTGCAAAGATTAAATTATTGAGATACGTATATCAAATGTTATCATCCTTAAACATTTCTTTGCAACTCTTTTCCTCAATAACTTAGATGACATAGACAATTCAAAATAAATAATTAGTGCATATTTAAACAACACACCTCAAAGAGTACTATATCAACTTAAACTGACATTTATTGTCTTCTGGAATTTCAAAAAGCATACGACTTTGTCTAATTCAAACATATATGCTCGTGCTTAATGTAAAATAAAATAGTCAGTGGTTTTGTAATTGTACATATATTCAATGAGGGGAAATATCATAGAACTACGAACTAGTTCAATAAGTAACATTGAAAATTACGAAAGGTCGAAAAATATGGTCTTTGCTAAACTTATTGTAATATATCTAATATATCTCTCGAAATATATGATTTGTCAATGTCAGAAGTTTTGCATAAATGTTTCCTGGCAAATATGGGTTATCAGGTGTGTTGGTTTATACTCTATAGTCAACTAATTAGTTGTCGTTTAGTAACGTAATTATTTAAAGACATTCTTTATCTTATACATATTTAAATGTATCTAATAAAGTTCATGAGATAAATATACATTATAAATGAAGTTACGATGAGATTATAATTTGAGGTTCATATTACATTTATATATTATCATTAAATTGTTTCTAGTTATTGTTTTATTAAAACAGGACATTAATAAAGTGTAAAAAGATCAACACACGATATGTTTTTTCTTCTAATAAACTAAAGTATAGAAATATTTAAACAAATTTATAGGTGCTTGTTAGAGAACAAATTTACTGAACTGACTTCGTATGAGAATTCTATTTGAAACATTAGTTGTATGTCTATAAAAAATTTTATTGTGATATTGTATAAGTGATCCTTTAACTTGAAATCTCCAAAGTTATCCTATATAGGGATTGCTATGTTTTGATACTATTTATGAACTTTTCTAGTCAAAGATAACTCAGTCGGTAGTCATTGAATATGGTACAAACTATATGGGGTAGTTGAGTGATCAATACATGATTTTTCACCCTAAAGTGATTATAGAGAATATTCAATTGTTTTCAATTAGTATGGATTCCAAAAATCCTTGACTAAGTTAGAATGACACTTCGAAAATAGTTTTCAAATGTCATTAATTAAATCAATCAAAAATAGTGGAGAACTAATATAATTGGAGTCAAATATAGTAGACATTAATTTCTTGCTTTATGTCTAATTGGAACGTTTTATAATGAAATGATTGAATTATACAAAAAAAATCATATACAAAAAGGTTAATCAAAACTATTTTAACATTCATAAATATTTGAGTGGTCATAACGTGTTACTAGAAGTTAATCTTGATATATAGACATAGATTGTTTAATTAGATAATTAAAGGAGTTTAATTTATATAATCTTAAATATGATTTAGTGTTATAATTTACATCAATTGACAACATATTTGGGAACTTAGCGACCCACACACAAAGAAAGGGGTACAGAGAGGAAAGTTATTTTAATCAAGTTGGATTTGATTGTAAAGTTTGATAAACCTTATGATTAACTATGAGATATTTAATAAAGGACCAATATGAGATGTTGAATCTAATTGGATCCAATTGGTATTTAAGAATTAATTATAATTATAATTAAAGTTAATTGAATTTAGAATTTAATTAAATTACTAAAATGACTAAAACATATTATAAATAGGCCTAAACTCTAAAACTATGTTTGGTTAGGGTTTATTAATGGAAAGGATTGGAATGTAATATTATTCCATCGTTTGAGAGGAGGGTTTATATTGAAATGAAATGGAATGGGATAGAAGGAGAGAGTTTCATATTATATCGCATTATATCCTAAACAGTAAAATGAGAAACATTTGATTTGGGAGGTTTAGGATGAAATGTAAAATGATAAACAACTTTTCACTATATTATATTATAAACTCTTCTTTCAAACAACAATTATATTATATTATGAATCATTTCATCCCTTCTAAACAATAATTTTTTAATATTACATCCATTTACATTCCATTCTATTCCATTAAAAACCTTACGTCTAATCAAACATAACCTAAAGGAGCTAGTACTCATTGCCTAACCCTCTCTACAATAGTTGCAAAGGTCTCTCAACAAGTTATGTGAATATCATTAGAGATTAGATAAATGTGTGGTTGTGGTGATCGAGATAAGTTAATTTCAAAAATAGATCGAGGGATATCACAAGAATACAATCAAGTTTTAGAATATGAATCGAATTAAGATTTATTCTTTATTATGATTTATGTGTTAATTATTTTATAAAATTTAAGTGATTTTGATTTTCAGGAAAATAAAATAAGAAGGTTTTGCAATTATTTTGCTGCACACAAGATTGAATCCCGCCCCAATTTTTCAATAATAGTATCAGAGTTGACTTTAATTTGATTAAAATTGCTTAATTGTTATTGATTTGATAAAATTGAGGCTTAAAATATTGTTTAAATTTTAATTTTTGAAAATTAAAATTGGTTTAGGTTTTCTTAAAAAAAAACATGCCTCGCTCACATGCTTTATTATTGATTATGAAAATTGAAACTGCATACTTCCTCTTTATATGAATTTTCTATGACTAGAAACCTGGATATTTGCTTTCATTTTTTATAAAATTAAATTTTATGCATATTCCCATTCAGTTTTAGAAAAACACATTGCATGCTCCCACTTCTTATTGGATTTAGAATTGAAATATTTGGTTTTGGGAAAACTTGCATGTTTCTAGAATAAGTGTGTCTGCTATTTCTAGATTTGTGTTGCTTTTGTGGTTTCTAGAAAATATATTGAGCATGTTCCCTCAGATAAGTTTTTAAAATATGTCGAAATAAGTTTATGGGTTATGTTGAAAAACCAACATCGCCGCCAGTGAAGGAGAGTGAGACGGTGAGGCATTGGCCATGAAGCAACAAACCCAGGCAAAGGCAAAATGAATAGATATAGCTAGAGGGGGTGGAACCCAGATGACCACTCAAACACATTTCTATTTTCAAAATAGAGATATATTTTTTTCTGTTCGTCGCAATCAAACACATCACTATCTCTAATTTTTATTTTGTTCTGTCTACAAATTTTTGTCTCGTTCTGTCTCTACATATTAGAAATAGTATGTCTTAAAACCTGGCGGGCACCCAACAAGGCGACAAGAGTCTAGTTTGTATGCGCTTCACATCAAAACTCTTACACATGCCAAGCTGTCCCCATTTGTTTTATTTTTAAAATTTTTAATTTTAAATCAAATTGGTTTAATTGAGAATAAATTTATTTAAATTCTTATAAAATTGGAAAAGTGTTATTTCTAAATGTTTGAATATCGTTTTCAAAGGGTCAATTTAGTTAAGAACATTTTGGAATTTAATTTAATTTTCCAACGAGATAAATTATTAAATTAGATTAGTTACAAATTAATAATTAGAATCAATCAAATATGTAAAAGGGTTATCTTTCATAAGCAGATTATGTTAGATAAAATAATTATTTTAATTTTAAAATTAAGATCTTATCTTAATTAATATAATGAGATTATATTAATTAAGATGAGATCTTGATTTTAAAATTAAAGTAATTATTTTTCTTAATATGATTAAGATTAGAATTACATTGATTATTATTTGAATTTTAGCAAAGTTATTTTAAAATTAAATTAATTATATTTCAATTAAATTGATTAATTAATTAGAATTCTTAAAATTAATAAAATCATTTTATTAATTAATTAAGAAATATATTTCGTAATTTAAGTAATTTATTTCAATTTGATTGAAATAGAAAAATTATTATTTTATTTATTTAGAGAATTATTATTCTATTTATTTTTAGAAATAGTTCCTTTATTTATGAATAATAAGTATATTGATTAGGAAAATTGATTAAATTTGAAAAATATTTCATTTATTAATTGTGAAATTGAGCATTCTTTATTAATTTTGAAAAATAGTTTTCTTATTTATTAAAGAAAGATTTTCTATTAAGAAATCATCATCTAAATAAATAATATAAAGGACTTTCCTAATTAAATTTAAAAGTGATTTGTTTAATTTTGAAAGTAATTTGCTTTTTATATTAGAAAATAATTTTCTAATTAAGAAAAAAGTAATTTTTAATTATATTATAAATTTCTAATTGGTTTAGGTTGTATTACTTGTTAAATTTTGAAAAAGGAGTTTCTTAAAATTATAATGAGTAAGATGCATAATTTATTGAAAGTTGTTTTCAATTAAATTATGTTAAAGAAGTCAAGAAAATTGAAAATAGTTTCCAATTAATTTGAAAATTGTTTTAAACTTAAATTAAATTTCTATTTAGAGTATGAATTTGATTAGGAATCAATTGGTTTAATATAATTTAACTGTCTAAAAAAATTAGAAATATTATTTTAGATTAAATTATATAAATAAAATATCAAATTTTGTTTTTTCTATATATATCTATATATATATATATATATATATTGGATGTATGATAAATTGCATGTTTTATATATGTGATATTATTATATATAATTTTGTGTTTGATGAAATTAAAAAAAATTAAATCCCTCGTTAAAATATTAAGTATACATTAAGAACGTGATTATTGTCTTGTATTATTTAAAAATAAAACCATAATTTTATTTATTGTAAGACTTGTTTGACTCAAGGCCCATTTAATCTTAATATGTTTTATCTTAAATTAATAGGTCCTACTTAACTAAATTTATATGATTAGGATGAATGACTCATGATCATATCAATTTAAAGGCAAAGTTAAGAATAACATATAAGATATGTATTAGCAAAAGTTGACACCTAAAGGATCTAAGAGTTACATGAGATATGATTGATAAAGTTATTAGATACCTAATTTAAGTTTAGTTGATTTGTTGAGTGACTCAAGGTCACTAAATTTGAATGGGATTCTAGCCCATTAGAGAGATTAGAGAAAATTTTCTGAATAATAATGAAGGCTATTATTTTGAGTAAAATCTTCGAAGTAACCAAATATAATTAAACTCCTTATCTTATTTGATAGTCATAACATACAACCAATATTTGCTTTTCTTACATTTATATTTTTGTTTTGAGTGGAATTTATCTTATTTAGAATTGTTGATACTAAACTAGTGAACCAGATATCTTGGACATAGGTTAAGTTTTAGAAGAGTTCTCATAATTCAACAGAAGAGTTGTATGTCCATTATGTAATTTTGTTAATAATCCTTGTTGGGGATTTGGTAACAAAATTTTAGAGATATGTCAATGTCTTATAGATGATAAAATTTATGGTTATTTTGAGTTGGCTAATGCCTTATAAACTTTGATAACAATATGTGAGATGTATATCAACATTATGATAGCATTATGCAAGATGTTTAATATAGTTAAGCTGAAAGGTAAAGTATCTTGATGGAATTGTTCCACTCTATTTAGCCTACTAAAAGCATAAACTTAGACATTAATTAAAGGTTTTGCTATAGTATAATAATAGTTGTCATTAAAAAAAATTACATGATTTTTCTTGCCAATACGAAATATGATAGAGATCATATACATTTCTATTTCATGTTTTTGAGTATTTGATAATGAATTTATATTTAATATTATTAATAACATTCAAGGTATGATAAGAAATAAATTTTTGAGTAAAAGTAGTAGATCTAAGTTTATATAAATAATTTGTATATATTGGATCAAAAGGAGACCTATGCTTAACATAAGTGATAAGAATAGAAAGTTGGATGATAGACACTATCCTTTTATACCATGTTGGTTAAATCAACATAATGAGAATTATAAAGTTACTTATAAGGATATATGTATCTTTTTTATTCTGAATTATATGAAACTTACGAAACTTGTTGGGTTAAGGAAAAACCAAATTAATCTTTGGTGAAAGAATGATGATGGTATTTAATTGTTAAATCTTACATATATGATGTGTTAGATGTAAGAACAATTCATGTATTTCATTAGATTACTATTGCCTTTGTGTGATATAGTCATATGTATCAAATAAAATAATGATTTAAAAATTTGAACAATTCAAAGTGTTTAAATTTAAGTAGAAACTAAGTACTGAGAATGCTGAAGCATTGAGATGAGATTGTTATAGTGTGTTTTAAAATTTTAGTTATCTATAGGGAATGAGATTCTTTAGCGAATACCTTCAAAATAAAATCCCATAAGAGTATGAATTTATGTCAGGAGGAAAAAAAACAATATTTATAGCTAAGCCTAGTATAACAACTTACCTTCGATAATTCCAATTAAATTAATTAGTAAGATTTCATATCAGAGATGGAATATTAAGACTTGGAAAGAGTTAAAGTTAATGATTTTGGGATGTAATGCTTGTTTAAATCATGCATTATCTAATAAATTTAGAACTAAATTAGATAATAAAAGTTTATAATTTATCCAAAAAGGTTAGATATAATCTTATAGACTCATTAAATAAATTGTTTGTTTCAATAAACACTTATAAGAGAATGGGTCTCATAATAAGTGGTGAGAATAAGATGAACTTTGAAAAGTTCAAATCTCATGACAATACATACAATTAGAACTAGTGTTTTTTTTAATAAATTTGATGTATAGTTGAAAGGCTACAAGTCATTGAAAGATTCACTTTCATGATGAATTCAAAGAGTTTGTCTTGAAAATGATTGTGAATTTATCATATCTACAAGAAGGTTAGTATGAGTATAGTTGTTCTCTTTAGTTAGAGTATGTAAAGACTTATTGCTTATAGAAAGAACAATAATTCACATTTTGTAATTGTTGAAAATATAATTGTCCAAGAACAATTCATACTGAAAACAAAAATGTAAAAACTTAATTATGATAATTTGATCTATATAGATAGATTGGGAGTTGGTTATCTATTCTAAGCCCAAGAACATAGATAATGTACTAAAAGTACTTAGTATTTGAGAAATCTGATATTTATGAAGTATTAATGATATCCATTATTCTAGATATTAATGATATCCATTATTCTATGTATGAGTTAATATTTGAGTTTAGGGTTATATGGATATTAACTTTAGAAGTAATTTTAATTAAGTTATATTTTTTTAGAGTAATATTATTTTGATATTGGAAAGGTTCTAATTTGGCAATGATTGCTAGTTAAGCCATAATATCTTTTTCTTTTAGTTTAAATGACTAATTAGAACAATAAGTTCTTTAATGAATTTGATATAGTTCCTTGCATTGTAATGTGGTAATGTACTGTAGAACATTAGAACTATTGGGCATGCGAAAGGAGTTAAGGTCTCATCAAAGATCCAAGTCTATATATAGACAATTTTTTAATATAATGATAATTAAGATGAAAATTGTAAGATTTAAGGAAGTGCTAACTATAGAGAATTTTGTAGAATTCTCTCACTAAACTACTGTCCTAATGGAGATATGGTATAAAATAATTAAACGTTTGACTTAGTATAAGTGGAAGATTGTTAGTTTATACCCAATAACCAATCGATTGTTTTAATTTTGTAACATAATTGTTTAAAGACATTATTTACCTTATACATATTAAAATGTATATGATAAAGTTCATGGGGATAAATATGATTGCAAATGAATTTATGATGAGATTATAATTATGAGATTTCTATTGTATTTATGTATTATTCCTAGATTGTTTCTAGTCATTATTCTATTAAGATAGGACATTAATTGAGCTTTGAAAGACTAGCATATGTTATATTTTTTCCTTATAAAAGTAGTCAATTTAATAGACTAAAGTATGGAGATACTTAAATAAATATGTGAGTATTTGTTAGAGAACAAATTAACTAAAATGACCACGTATGATAATTTTATTAGAAAAATTACTTATATATCTATGAAAATTCTCATTTAGATTATTATATAAGTGATCATTTGACTTGAGATCTCCAAATATATCTCATTCGAGAATTGTTATATTTTAATATTACTTATGACATGTTCCCTAAAGTGATTGGGGATAATATTCTATTGTTCTCGATTAGTGTTAATTCTGGAAATTCTTGGCTAAGGTGGAATGACACTTTGAAAATAGTTCTCAAATGTCAATAATTAAATCAATCACTAATGGTAAAGCACTAATGTGGTCGGGCTCAAATATAGTAGATGATAATACTATGCTCTATGTGTAATCAAAATATTGTATAATGTAATGATTGAATTATAAGAAAAAATTATGTTAAAAATGTTAATTATAACTATTTTGATATTCCTAAATATTTGTGTGTTCATAATATATTGATAGACGTCAATCTTGTTGTAAGATCTCACATCGGTTGGGAAGGAGAACGAAGCACCCCTTATAAGGGTGTGGATACCTTCCCCTTGCAGATGCGTTTTCCATGCCCTAATGCACTGGATCCCATCAGAACTCCGAATTTAAACGTGCTAGGGCCAGAGCAGTACCAGGATGGGTGACCTCCTGGGAAGTCCTGTGAAAAAGCAAAACCGTGAGGGTGCGAGGCCCTAGAGGCTGAGGCCCAAAGCGAACAATATCTACAAGCTGGTGGGCACGAGGCCTTTTGGAGGACGTGAGGCCCGAGAGGTCGAAGTCCTGTGGATGCGAGGCCCGAGAGACCGAGGTCCTACAACTAAAGTATGTTTAGTGGAATAATACCAGTTCATATTATTTAAGAGAACACTCACTCTACCCGTCCCACCTTTTTCAATAAATCTTTCTTAATTAATTCTAGATGGCCATGATTTTTGATAGAGATGTATAGCAATGTCTTACGAGTCCAATGGTTCAATAAGCAAGTCATTTGGGTCTCTAGAGAAAAAGTTATGGCCAAAAGAATCCAACATGTTGATGTCCTTACTCATATTGTACATGCCTTGGCACAATTACCATAACTCTCACTACATCTGTCAGATTGACTTTGTTTTTCGACTATTGGAAAGAGGACTTCAAGATCTAAAACTTTTATGAAGACCTTGAAGACAAATTCGATCTTCTAAAGGATCAAAAATAGAACAGAAGATAGAAGATAAACAATAACTTCGTCTTAAAATTTCATCTTAAAACTTCGTCTTAGAATTTCGTCTTAAAACTTCTTCTTAGAATTTTCTCTTAGAATTTCATCTTAAAACTTTGTCTTAGAATTTCATCTTAAAACTTTGTCTTAGAATTTCGTCTTAAAACTTCGTCTTAGAATTTCGTCTTACTTTTCACTCTCTAGCATTGCCACTTATAAAGATCATAACTTTTGAATCAAATATCCAAAATTTTCATACTATATACCGTTGGAAAGATAAAAGAAATCTATACAGCTTTCCAGAAGGCAACTTTGCCAAAACCGATTTATATCAATCCCAAATTTGCCCCTAAAATCCAAAGATGAATTTTTCATTCATACACCAACGTACTACACCCAATTCTTAACTTCATGACAACTTTTAAGATTCTTAGAGCACTAAAATTTGATGTCTTCATAAGAAATGTAGCCATATGTTTCTAATTTAATCCAAATTAAGAATCATCTCATTTGGACAACTAGAAAAAACATTGTGGCTAAAAGACTGAAGCATACTCAGGGAACATTTTGCAAAACAACTCTTTATTTCAAAATTTTTCCTTACATAACTCATACCAAAATCACCTTTTCTACTTCATTTATTCCTCATTCTCAACTTCATTTCAAACCAATGTCCTCCATCAAGAAATTATAATCCATGATTAATCATGAACATGAATAACAAAACATACACATAGGTACATATCTTTCATCGACTTACTACATATTTTTCACTTCAACATTGCATACATTTTACTGCTACTTTCACCTTAATTCTTTCTATTTCAAAATCTCTAATCTACCAAAAACACCATAGCAAATCATAAATCTATCCAAATCTATCCACATTTCTTAACTCTACTTTACTCTTGTCTATCATTTCAAATTCAAAATTTTCATTTATTTGTTCTTTACTCATGACTAATTGCCAAAATCTCTCATTTATTAGTTCTAATCTTCTACGAAAAGTGCAGGATCCAAAAATCCACAAGTCACAAAACATAAATGCATCAAACCTGATCAAACATATCATGAGCACGTAAGCACATCAAAATGGTTCGGGTAGTCCATAACAGAACGTACTAACACATTTCCCATAAGGGTTCTGTGTAGCCATGAACAAAACGTAATATCGCAATCTCACATAATGGTTTTGCGTAGCCGTGAACTTAAGGAAGTCCGTGAAGGAGCTCCATGCCACTAGCAGGCAGACGAGAGAAGCCTTTAGACAAGTAAAATGTTTTCAAGGTTTTTGCTTATCCTTTTATTATAAACTGTTTCCCACGATCTTTCAAGCTCACCCCCTCCCTGTCCCCATCCTCGGGTTATAGCTAGGAGATCAAGTGTTATAGCTAGGAGATCAAGTGATCAAGAGCCTAAAGGAATTGCTACTTTTGTTATTGTGTATTTTTGTAATAAGCCAAGGGTGTGGCTTTTGATATGTAAATAAAGTTTATCAAACTCCGTTGCTTGAGTAATGAAATGATATATTGAAGTAGTTTCATTTGCGTATGTTCAATTGATTGCCTTGTTAAAAGGGTTAAGTTAGATAAATAAGTTTTGTTTTCATGTTTGACTGTTGTAGGCATGCTATCCTTGGGGGACGATGCCTAATAAGGGTTCAGGGAAATAACCCTACAAGGTAATATGCACACTCAAGTACTATGGTAACATTAGTGGTATCAGAGAAAGAGATCGGTTTCCAAAATACAGGATCCAACATATTTGGTATCAAAGCTAGAAAAGGTATCCTATGAGCAAGAAGTTGGGTTTTGGAAACGAGACTCAATAAGTTGGGTTTTGAAAACGGGACCCAACACA
Organism: Erythroxylum incrassatum; assembly: GCA_026546855.1. Taxonomy (NCBI): domain Eukaryota; kingdom Viridiplantae; phylum Streptophyta; class Magnoliopsida; order Malpighiales; family Erythroxylaceae; genus Erythroxylum; species Erythroxylum incrassatum. Next base: position 22,448,100 of record JANVCL010000212.1, on the reverse strand, counting down.
TTTGTTTAAGTATCTTTACACTTTAGCCTATGAGATCAACTACTTCCTTCATAAGGAAAAACAAAACATGTGCTAGTCTTTTTCTGTTCTTTTAATGTCTAGTCTTAATAGAACAATGATTAGGAACATTTTAGGAATAATACATAAATGCAATATGAATCTCATAATTATAATCTCATTATAATTTCATTTGCAAT
>JANVCL010000212.1:22436669-22447803 GCA_026546855.1 Erythroxylum incrassatum | reverse complement strand
GCTGAGAACTTGCACCCTTGAGAATCGAGAGTGCCCAAAGAGATGAGATTTTTCTTCAAATCAGGAACGTGTCTAACATCAGTGAGTGTTCTAATGATACCATCATACATTTTGATCCGGACTATACCTTTACCAACAACATTACAGGCAGCATTATTACCCATCAAAACAATTTCACCATCCAATAACTCATAAGTGGAAAAACACTCCCTGTCGAGACTCATGTGGTAAGAACAACCCGAATCTAAAATCCACTCCTTATTAGACCTAAGTTTATAGATAATTCTCTCATTATCATCTGCTGCTACACTAGCCTCGACGGTGATGCTGTTATTCTGCTAAACTTTATTTTTCTCCTTATGTTTCAATTTATAACAGTCAACCTTTATATGCCCCTTTTTCTTGCAATAATTACAAATTTTATTTCTATGAGAGAAAAAGGTCCTTATTCAGAAGATCAACATTAAGGACAATCCTGCTGACATGTTTATGAAGATTCTTCCAGTTTACAAGTTCAAGTAGTGCATAGACTTGATTGGCATTTATAGTTGGTGATATAACCCTTTTAGGGCATTGTCGGAAAAGGTGAAGCAGATCACTAATTATTCGGGATCAAGTCAAGGTGAAGATTTGTTGCATGCACATGCCTTGGCCCCTCCAATAAGTCCAAAGTGGCTGGCTATTGGTTGTATGCCTCTTCCATTTATTCAACAATGGTGGTCCAAAGTGGCTAGCTATTGGTTGCATGTCTCTTCCACTTATTCAACAATTATGGCCACCGTTTTTTGCCTTGGCCTCTTCCATTTTGTCAACAATAATAACCACCGTTTAGAAAAATTTTGGACAGATACTTAGGGATTTCAGCTATAAATAGAAGGGATAGTTGCAAACTTAAACACACCACTCTTTCCTACAAATCCTCTCATTCTCTCTTCAATTATTTTCTGTATATTTGATGAGTTTTGAAAGCTTTTTGTTTCAGCCTTTGTACTTGTATACATTCTCCACATATTAGTAAAATTGCTCACCCTCCGGCCGTGGACGTAGGTCATATTGACCGAACCACGTAAATCTTTATATTTTGTCTCATTTTATTTTGTCTATATTTATTTTAGTTACTATTTTTGGGCTATTAAATTCAACCGGTATCTGATCAAAGGGCATTTTTCTTAACAAGATCAAATGTGATACTGTCAAAACAACCCGTAAAACTCATAAAGATTTTGCATGTACCTCACATTGCTAAGAACTTTTTAAGTGTATCTAGCTTAATAGCAGCAAATGATATTTTCATTGAATTTGGTGACTCTGTTTGCTTTGTAAAGGACAACAAGACAGGGGAAGTGTTGCTACAAGGGAAACTCCAGGATGGCCTCTACAAAATTGACTAGCTAAAATACAAAGCAAACATGGTGCAAAAACAGGGAGACTGAAGTTCAACATTCCTAATCTCTAACAAGGAACGATGGCACAGAAAGCTTGGGCATCCATCCACTAGAACTTTAAATAAAATCTTGCAATCACACAATTTTAATGTTGAGAACGAACCAACTTTTTTCTGTGAAGCCTATCAGTATGGAAAGTCGCATTTACTTCCTTTCAAATTATCTGAGTCCCATGTCAAGCATCCTCTTGAGTTAAATCATACAGATGTGTGGGGTCCTTCCCCAATTAACTCAATAAATGGCTACATATATTATGTTCACTTCCTTGATGATTTTAGTAGGTATACTTGGATTTTTCCCTTAAAAAGCAAAGGAGAAGTGGGTCATATATTTCTTCACTTCAAAATTTTGTTTGAGAACCAATTTGACCGAAAAATTAAAAAGGCTTAGTGCGGTGGAGGGGGGGAGTTCAGAGCTCTTGCAAATTCAAATTCTATGATTGAATTTCGAATAACATGTCCATATACCTCGGCCCAGAATGGAAGAGCTGAGAGAAAAAATCGTCATATTGTGGAACTTGGCTTAACTTTATTGGCACAAGCTAAGATTCCTCTTGTTTATTGGTGGGAAGCATTAAATACTGCTGTCTATCTAATAAATTGCTTACCCACTACTGTTTTGTAGGATCATTCACCATTCTACATTCTCTTTTGCAAGACACCCGACTATCAAACGTTGAAGCCCTTCAGGTGTGCCTGTCATCCATGCCTAAAGCCATTCAACAAACACGAACTTCAGTTTCATACCATCAAGTGCGTTTTTCTTGGTTATGGAGGTTCTCACAGGGGATATAAATGTCTAAGACCCACTGGAAGAATCTATGTCTCTCGACATGTCATATTCAATAAAAATGAGTTTCCATTTGAGCATGGCTTTCTTAACACCAAACAAGAACCAGTCACACAAGTTGAGCCAACGTTTCTGTTCTCACTGCCTAATCAACAAGCATTGGTACAATCAGAAGAACGAGTTCAGCATTCTATTATTTCTCAACACTCCACTATAGACACAATGAACTTAGTGTCATTTAGCAATAGCCAAGCTCACTCGAATAGAGAGACGTTCGTTGAACTCAACTCCTTAAATGGTGAAATAAATGAAGATGTTGAAGCTAAACAAGAAGACACAACTGTAGGTCATCATATGATAACGAGCAGCAAAAGTGGGATATTCAAGCCCAAGGTCCCATTTATTGGAGTTATGAGAAACATACTAGCCAAATGTAATGAACAAGAAGATCATTAAATCATCAATCAAAAGTAACTAACAACAGACATCACCCAATACTTTCTGCGTAAAGCAAAAAACAAGAATATGATAGCTGCATAAACTCTGGTGACTACTATAACTACATTCATTTACACTTGACAAAAAATAAAATGGGCTCAAAACATAGTCTGACAATCGGCAAACTTCATGAAAACAAAGATCAACAAACCTTGGGATTAAATGGCTCCCCTCCTCCTGAATCAATAACACATCCTCTAATCTTCTCTGTTAGGCCTTCTCTACCTTGCAGGGTGTCGAGGATGTAACCATACCTGCAAACAACCACAAACAACCATTTTCATTATGGTTCAAATTTAAAACCAATTGGAGAATAAAACTTAATCACCTAGTAAAATTAACGGACTTACACAAACCAACCGGCGTTGCTAAATGTGTGAAAAAGCAAGGACACTTCTCTACCATCTTCTTCTCTATTTGAAACCCAGGAAATGATTTCTCCTGCCAACGAACTGATTCGCTTCTCCACTCTCTCCCCCAAATCAAACCAAAGCAACTCTTTAACATCAACAACAAAAGTAATTGCGTGAATTCCCCTAGAATTGTACCATTCCGCGTACTTTTTTAAATGTCGTTGCTTTGCTCCAAGCCAACCCAGTAAAACAACGGTCACAGCCGAGTCTTTACCAACAAAACCCGCATTACTTTTGTAGATATTTTTCGAAGCTCGGTGCCAAGTCAGAAAACTATCACTTTGATGGGATTTGAAACTGAAACTCGACTCGTTAATTGGAAATGACGGGTTTAAGAGATGTGAAGAACAAAGTCGGAGACAGAAACCAAAAGGGTCTGGGTTTGGAGTAATGGGCAAGCGAGAGATGTGCGAGAACGAAGAACGAACGCGAGAAAAAGCCAAAGGAGGGTTGAAAACGATGTGGTCTTGGTGGTGGTGAAGAGGGATTAACGATGAATAGCTTTTGGAATTGTTTTTGAGGTAAACTTTTGGTGCTGTAGTGGATTTGCTCATAAATTGGCGACTGAAGGTCCTCGTTGGAGCTTCCATGGCAAGAAAGATCCAATCTTGAAGGGTAGGAAACAAATAACCGAAGAGTGAGGACCGTCTCGTGTTAGTGATTTTTCTTTATTTTGAAAATAATTAATTACGATTTTAATGATTTTATTGTTAATAAAATTGACTAACAACGTAGCCCGACAAAAAGATCTGGTTTAACATATTGAAGTCTAGTAAGATTACTATATATAATTACCAAGGTTTTATTTTGTCTATTTAAGCAAGTTCGTAAACATTCGAATTCTCTTATTGCAAGGAATCTTTTGACAAACTCAAGGCATTATTAACAACTATGTCATTATTTAGCCACCAAATTGGGATCTTCCACTTAAAATCATGTATGATTCTAGTAATTATTCAATGGGAGCTATTTTAAGCTAAAGGATTGAGAAACAAAGTCATGTTATCTTCAATGCGTCTAGAACATTGGATATCGCATAGTAAAATTATTCTACAACTGAGAAAGAGCTTTTAGTGATTGTTTATGCTTCAGATAAATTTAAATCTTATTTGCTAGACGCTAAAATTATTGTGTACTTTGACCATGTAACATTGAATTACTTTTTGGCAAAGAAAAAGTTCAAATTAAGGCTGATACGATGCATTTTGCTACTTCAAGAGTTTGATTTGACAATAAAAGATTGAAAAGGTGCAAAAAAATTTAGTAGCTAGCACACCATTTGAGTAGATTGGTAAGAGAAGAAAATATTTCATATATTTCTAAAACCTTTTATGATGAGCAATTGTTCCAAATGAAAGATGTGGTTCAATAGTATGCAAATCTTGTTAATTATTTAGTTAGTAAGTCTAGGAAGGAAAAGATAAGAAATGAGGCAAAATATTATGCTTGAGATGAACATATTTATAGAAGTTTGGCCCTCATCAAATTATAATGCGTTATATGCCAGAGAATAAACAACATTCTGTCTTAACTTTTTGTCACAATTATGCATGTGATGGTCACTTTGGTCTCAAACGAATTGTTAGAAAACTTGGGCCAAAATCGGGCCAAGCCGGACCAAATTTGACATCCTAATTTTGTAAAAGTTATGACAAATGTCAAAAAACAGGTACTTTATGTCTTATAGTTGAGATATTTAATATATGAAGTATTGATTTTATGGGTCTTTTCCTTCGTCTTGTAGTTTTTCTTATATACTTTTAGTTGTTGATTATAATTCCAAGTGAGTGGTAGCAAAACCATAAAAATTGATGATTATGCAACTTTTGTAGGATTTATAAAGTCTAACATTTTTAATACATTTAGAATCTCATGTGCCATTATTAGTTATCAAAGAAGTCATTTTTGCAATAAAGATGTGATAGTGCTGCTTAAAAAGTACGAAGTGCATTATCAAGTAGCTACTGGCTATCACCCACAAATAAATAGACAAGCATAATTATTGAATAGAGAGGTAAAATCTATTTTAGAAAAGACTGTGAATCCTAGTCAGAAGGATTGGAGTTTATATTTAGACAATGTTCTTTAGGTATACCGTACAACTTATAAAACACTAATAGGAATGTCTCCCTATTATTTGCCTTTAGTAAAACTTGTCATTTACTGATATACATTAAATATAAAGCTTATTAAGCGGTGCAACATTGCAACATGGATTTGGCAAAGTTGGGGAGGAAAGGAAGTTGCAATTGTAAGAGCCAGATAAATAAGGTTGGATGCTTACGAGAATTAAAAAATCTACAAGAAAAAACCAAAATTTTCCATGATTTCTGAGATGGAACATAAGTTTTCTTGTAAAATATTTCATTAAAAATTAATTAAATATTTAAAAAGAAGAAGAAGAAGACCTAATCTTTGTGTTTCTCTTTCAGCAGGCAACCTTAAAACAAAAAAGAAAAGAATCTCACTGCACCAACAACTCCAAATAGCACTCGTCACCAGTGAAAGCCACGCAACACCCTTCACAGTCCAACCCAACTCCGACAAACATCGAAACTCTAGCCAGCCAAGACGCACTAGCCAACCAAGCCACACACCAAGTAACATCCACCAGCACTAGCAATGTGCACAGAGACAGCAATAACAGACGCATCACACTCCAACAGCAACGCACAACATGAAGTAGCCGCACATCAACACCAGTCCACCAAGCAGTTCCAAACACTCAACACCAGCAATGCCACAAGCAACACACACTAGCAGATGCCACATAAACACAAAACCAATGTAACATCCTCCAATGTGAGTCATGCAGTACTCACCAGCAACCCACTCGGTAGTAGCAAGAGAGTAAACCATCCAGGTAACAAAAATGCACAGCCCCACCAAATACGTTCCAACAACAACAACAATGGTTAGCAAGTTTACCAGCATCAAAACTCCTTCAGTAGCCAACACACACCCACTTGTACTTTTATTTGCTTTTTATTAAATACTTTTGTTTTCTTTAAGTTCAATATTAATTATTATTAATTTGTTTTTAATGTTTTTCAAAGTAGTCTACTGTTTATAGTAGTCCATATTAAGAGACATTCTAAAGCTACCGCAAAGACCGCAACAAAAGGAAAATCGTTGGTGAATACCATTGCAAACCATCAATCTACTGCAAACCCTAAAACTAGTACCAAAAGGAAGCTTGCACAAATAGCCCAAAAAAAAAAAATTTTCTGTTTTGCCACCAGTTGAGTTGGACTTGCGAGATTGTCTCACTATCAACACTAGAGAGCAAATATAATGTTATGCTACTATTAAATACCGACATATTAATGCGGGTAAGTATGTACACTACCCCTCCTTAGAGGATTTTCAAATTAAAGACAATTTTGATGATTTGCTTATTGATATGAGTTGGAAATACTTTGCGTTAATTCGTTGTCCAATTTTTATTGAATTAACTAAGGAGTTTTACACTACCTTTAAATTCGATAAATCGGACAACTTTACTTTAAGTAGTACTAATTCAATTTAATATAGATTAATGGGTGTCAAATTCAAACAGAGTATCATTGATTTTAATTTAGCCTTAGGGTTAATAGTTAAAGAATATGTTAACTAAATATAAATAATTTATAGTGGATTATGGTGAGTTTAACTCTCAACCATGGAAATCAATGTCTTCTAACCCATTTATTATCATCTAAGTAGTTATCTTAATGAGATGGAGGAGGTTTATATGCAGCGTTTATTAGCCTTTAATTATTCAAGCAAGAAGGTTACAGTATGTAGTTGTATTAAAGCCGAGTTATTCTTTATTCGGTGTTAGGTGAACAAAGTACGAGTCAATTTAGGTGCTTGGTTCGCAATATAATTTTAACATAGTTCTATCTTCTAACAAAATTTATGTCTTGGTTCCCTTGTTACCCTTGTTAGTTATTTGGCCATTAATCTGAATTTGCTTGATATCACTGACACTAATATGCATATAGTTTATGAGATGGAACCTTTAGATATTATTTGTCTAAGCAAAATGGGGGTAATTAAGCAACAAAGGAGAACATTTTTTTTATACTGCGTGATTTGCCCCATAGAGGTTCATCATTAACACAATAAGAGGATCATGGTGTTCTATCACCTTTGTATCCTCTAGCTCCAGCAATCTGGCATGAATATCATTTTCGGTTAGAAAGATTGGAACGTAAAATTTCTAAAATTTAGAAGAATTTGGATGCTCTGCTCCAATTCATAGAGGTGGTACTTCCATGTCCACTAAACTATAGTACATCTATATTCTGATACTCGCACATTAGGGGAGTCTTCTATTTTGTGCTTTAAATCTGTTGATTATTTTTATGAGATATGAGTAATCTTATGCATACATAAGAGACAATGTATGGTTTGTGTGTGGAGGAGTGAGTGTTTATAATATGATGAACTTTGTGACTTCGCTTGGACTCATGATACTATGATTCATATATTAATTATTCCTCATGATACCCTCATAATTTTATGATTGTTGTTTATAAATAATCCTTAAAGCAAATAAATTAAAGTGAGTCGAAAGCATGTAATATGGGTCATTTTTTGAAGATTAATATCTACTTGTCTTCGTGGAGGAAGAAGAAAATAATAATAATAGAAGGCAAGAAAATGGAACAAAAAGAAGAAGGAAACAAAAGCCTGAAACGACACAGCATAAATGTTGGAAGCCAAGGCCAAAACATACAGTGTAGCGGGTGGGCGTCTGCGTTCCAAGGAGTGTGTTATGCGTTTTGATAAAAACGCACAAGTGATTAAGCAGCGTCAAGAGGAGAAGCAACCAACACAGGCGTTGTGCGGCACAAGTGTTTAAGCAGCTTCAAGAGGAGAAGCAACCAACGCAGGCGCGTTTGCATTTTTTGGAGAGACATGAAACGTTTTAAGAGGGCTGCATATTTATTTGTCAAATCAACAAACTAAAGGGCAGCCAACAGTGAGCAGAAGAGTGAGGGCGCTGCGTGAGGCGTGAACCTGCGCCTGTGCCTGCGGCTTGGAGCTGCTGTGGCTTGGCTGGGCGGCTTGTTTGCTGGAGAAGGTGGAGAAGCTCCAGCGCAGAAGAAGAGAGGTTGTACAGTGAGAGGGCAACCTTAAAGGAGCACCGAAGGGCTATTTAAGTAGGGTTATTGGATGGGGCTGAAACATTTTTTCAGGAAAGACCTATGAAGGGCTAGGCATCTCAACGCTGGTTGGTGATATCGACACCAATGACCCGGGTTAAGTATTTTTTTCATTATTTTATTGTTTCTTTCTCTCATTAGGAATTGATTATGTTAATTGATTTGAGTATTGTGTATGAATAATCGGATTTTCGTTATTATTCGGTTATTTGTGTATGAACCTATTGGGTATTGTGAGTTGATGATTTTAATGCGTTCATTGAATCGTTAATTGCAAAACCATTGCTAGAATTTCGATATAATCCGTAATTGTTTTGTTGAAATTCATGTATGGCGACTAATGATTCATAATCATTAGGGATAACATGACCTAGGTTAAATGACGCATTGCATGTGGTTGTTGCCTTGATTAATTGATTTTCCTAATTCATAATGCTACCGCCTAATTAAATATAGAGATCGTATCCTAGATTATTCAGTGGTTATGTTCAATTAAAGATCATATCTTGATTAAACAAAACCTAAGAAAAAACTCAGGTTAATTATTAACCCATGATTAATAGTTACTAAGAGATGTTAAAGAACAACAAATTAGTGAAATATACTTAATTAGGGTGTAGGTCGAGATTGAACCAAAGAACTGGGTCCCTATCGAATTCCTCATATTTATCATTTTTGCATGTTTTCTTTACTTTGTTTTTATTAGTTAGTTTTATTTTATTTTCTTCTTTAAAAATTCAAAACCCCTTTTTCCTAAACACCGGTTAATTTCATTCCATAAACTTTACACACACTCTCTATGGGATCGACTTAAACTCGTCACTGCTACAGTAGTAGTCTAGTTATTTTATTTTAACTAGCGTTACTACACGCGATCAGAGCACTACTCTAACATTCAATTCATCCTATAATCTTAATTTTGATTCTCCATACGATGGGTTAAATTTCTTTTATACCTTTAGTTCGTGATTCCATATAATAATCCATTCAGAGTTCTATCTTTAATTTTAGTTTTAATTTTTTTGAGACTTGATTTCTTTTTGTGGTTTTAGGTCATTTGTCTTTATCCAATTTACACTATTAGTATAGACAATGTCAGTTTAAAAGAGTGCCATTCACCTCATGCCAAAACATATATTAGCTTCTCTAACAATTTTATCTAGCCTTTTACAATTTAATGCCTCATTGATGCCATCAAGATGAAAAGTTATTGAAATCCCTATTCTTTCTTATTGGTCCAATAAGTTAGTCCAACCTAATAGGTTCTCCCCCATTGTTTATATATTGTTCCCACTAAACACTAAAATTAGAAAGGGATCAAATATATGCACTAATATTTTTTTTCACATGGTCTAATTGAGGTTAGGCAAAGTTCTCGTAACTAACCTTATGACATTAAGTTTTACAAATTTAGTTTATAAAAATATTTCAACAAACATTTGCTATACATTTTAATTTAGGCATTTTAGAACTTGGAAAATAAAAGGCAATATACTGTATATGAAGAGACATATTTATTCATATATAGATACATATTTCAAGTGTTTTTAAATGAGTGAACAATAATAAGCAAGTATACCTCCAAGGGTCTTTGTGACACTTCATCAAACACGTTTTGGATAATAGCATTAAGGAAATTTTAAGAAAGAATTAAACATAAGAACGAAACATATTATAACAAAAGAATTTTATAAATGTAAAATAAGTGCGTACAACATCTAATGAGAGCTTATAATACGTTATCTTAAGCCCATTAACATGAGTCCTATTTATTATCAAATGTGTCCAACTTGGTTACTATAGAGTCAAATTATTCTATCGGCAACAATTTTGTTTCTGACTTTGTTGATTTTTATTATGAATAATTTTACTTTTGAATTGATAGTTAAATTATTATGTTTTGGGAGATTAGTTGAATTATTGAGTTTTTCCGATTATTAAGATGGTGCAATATTAAATTTAACCCAAATATGAGATTGATAGAAAGGCATATTGGTCCAATCTATTGTCAAAATTGAATATTACTATTGGCTTTTTAATCATAAATTTTAATAGAAACATTAGGTTAAGGTGATTCAAGAAGATACAAAATCTAAAAGGAATATTTGCATTTCATAAGAAGATATTAAAAGTTAGTATTAAACTCAAATAAAGAATTCGATGAAAGAAACGTGTACGTTCATTTTGTTGCCACCACTAAATATTGCTTAGGTATTTTGATCATAACTTTTGATATGGATGTTGGATTAAGGTGATCCAAGAGTTTACAAAAAACTAAGAGAATTTTCTATAATTTTGTAAGAAGACACCAAGAACTAATATCAACTATTTGGAACTCTATGAATTTCCCATGAAGTATTGTCTGGCTAGTCAAACCGTTTGAATATCAATTTCTAAAAACACCTAAATTATTGAAAATTTGATGACTTTCAAAAAATTAAAAAAAATAGAGAAGAAAGATGATGGGAGGCATTATTTTTTAGGAAAATATAACAATTCAAGGAGTTTTCTTCACTTTTTCACATTTTGAGAATGATGTGTGTCAATTGATATCATTTATTTGTATTTGGTTGATCTCGTTGAACTATTGTATTGGTATGCCCTCTTTCTTTGACATGGTAGTGACATTTAGGCATGGTGATTGTTGGCCCCTAAATTTTTTTTATTTGATTAAGCATGATTAGATGAATTTTGAGGCCTTGATAAATTAATTTGTGTTAAAATTAATTAGCATGTTAGTGTTAATGAGGTTATGTGGTATAAGTGATTAAATTGAAGTGTTAGAAGGGATAAGTTACATTAAGGGCATTTTGGGCATGTCACTTAAGCATTTAAG
>JANVCL010000212.1:22402386-22415053 GCA_026546855.1 Erythroxylum incrassatum | reverse complement strand
TCTTGAGGTAAAACTAGAAGAAAATAAGTGCCAAGTAGAACCAACTAAACTTGAAGTCAACTAGTCGTACTGGTTTCGATGCCTGGAAAAAGTTGGAAAGAAAAAGGTTTCAATAGATGTCAGGAGACTTATTAGCAACAGTATAAAATTCCCAGGATAGACAATTCGCTTTCCACACTTGTTTATCAAGGAAATTATTGCCTCAGTTGTGCTTTGATTCTCCTCATCTCGAGTGATATTCAAACCCCTTTCTTTCTTAAAATCGTGTCAAGTCAGGTGTCAAAATCCAAATGGTTTCTTTTGGACGATCTTTTGGATGACAAGGTCGTAGTTTGATTCCACTGAAGGTCAGTGTCTTTGAACGCTTTCTATGCTCAGCTTTGTGACTCTTAGTGAACTGCCCTTTATTCTTAAATGTCTGTAGACTCTGCACCAACTAGAATATTGTTGGAATTAGAAAAAAAAAAGATGAATAAGATGGGATAAGATAAAGGTTAAAGAATAACACTTCTATACTTTTATTATTAAACTTGGTTGTTTTATATAAACAAAATACAAATAACTAAAATAGATTTTTCAGCCACTAAATTTAGCTTATAAGATAAGATTAAAGATAATTTAAAACTTATTCTAAGATAATCTAAAACTTATTTTAAAGGAATTTTAACAATTATAAACTTTTGAATTAATTCTCAACATTTCCTCTTAATTCAAAATTTCAAGGATGAAGCACTTATCTTCAAATCTTCATAATATTATGTGAAACACTTTTCGTCACCAATTTTCGTTGATGCCTTTCTCATCAACCTACAATTATTAGAGCCAGTCTCTTCAAACACATCTTGGTGCATTTCTTACCAATAAATCTAAAAAAGAGTTTCTTCTTCAGCTACTTCAACCAAATTTACATGTTCTTTTCTTTTAATTTCCAATTCTATTGCAGTTATAGCATTAAGGCTTTCTTTTGTGCCAACAATATTCCTCTTCATAATTCCTAACTACGTCCTCAATTTAATCCTGATCAAACACATCAACAACTTCAAAACTAATCCCATTGTATCCAAAAGCCTGTTGCATTATTTCCAAATTCTTTTCATCTTTTGTGCTCTGCTGCATCTCCAATATGATTATCTCATATTCTACCTCATAAACTCTCTCTTCTCTCTCTTCAGTTTCATTCATTAGAATATTGTCTTCTAATAACTTCTCGATGTCTTTCACCATTAAAACTTGGAGGTGAGCTATTGTTAAATTGCTGGTAGTCATGAGAATATTATTTTTTGTTTTTTCTCACTCAATCTCACAATTCCTCAAAAAATATAAAGCTCTATACTATGTTGAAATTTTTTTAAATAAAAGAAGAAAATAATTTAGAAACAACACAACAGGCTTTTGGATGCAATGGGATTAGTTTTGAATTTGTGGATGTGCTTGATCATGATGAAACTGAAGACGTACTAATAGCTAGTTTCTGCTACAATATAATGCTTGTTTTATTTAATCCTTCAGTTCATTGGCAGGCTAAAAGCGCGGATTTAATTGGAGAGACTAAGAAACACCTAATGCTATTAATATATATAGACTAGATACAAGTAGGAACTTCTGACTTTGCATTGGTCTCACCGCGAAGTTCTTGCTGTACCCGCCGGATTTAATAATAATATCCATATTTTTATTATTAAACTTGGTTCCTTTATATAGATAAAATACAAATAATTAAAAAAATTTAGCTACCAAATTTAGCTTATAAGATAAGCTCAAAGATAATCTAAAACTTATTCTAAGATAATTTAAAATTTATTTTAAAGAAAATTTAACAATTATAAAATTTTGAATTAATTCTCAACATTCCCTCTTAATTCAAAATTTTAAGGATGAAACATTTCTCTTCAAATCTTCAAAATATTATGTAAAATATTTCTCTTCACTAATTTTTGTTGATGTCCTTCTTATTAACCTACAATTATTAGAGCACCTCTCCAAGCACATCTTGGTGCACTTTTACCAATAAATCCAAAAAAGAATTTTTTCTTCAACTACTTCAACTAAATTTGCATGTTCTTTTTTTAAATCTCCAATTCTTTTGCAGTTATAGCATTAAGGCTTTCCTTTATGCCATCAATATTCCTCTTCATAATTCCTAACTACGTCCTCAATTTCATCCTAATCAAACACATCAACAACTTCAAAACTGATCTCATTGTATCCAAAAGCCTGTTGCATTATTTCCAAATTCTTTTCATCTTCTGTGCTCTGCTACATCTCCAATATGATTATCTCATATTTTACCTCATAAACTCTCTCTTTTCTCTCTTCAGTTTCATTCATTAGAATATTGTCTTCTAATAACTTCATTGAGCTATTGTTGAATTGCTGGTAGTCATGAGAATATTGTTTTTTGTATTTTCTCATTCAATCTCACAATTCCTAAAAAATCTAAAACTTTGATATTATATCGAAATTTTTTTGAATAAAAGAAGTAAAGAATTTGGAAACAACACAACAAGCTTTTGGATACAATGGGATCAGTTTTGAATTTGTGGATGTATTTGATCATGATGAAACTGAGGACGTACTGATAGCTAGTTTCTGCTACAATATAATGCTTGTTTTATTTAATCCTTCAGTTCATTGGCAGGCTAAAAGCACGGATTTAATTGGAGAGACCAAGAAACACCTAATGCTATTAATATATATAGACTAGATACCAGTAGGAACTTCTGACTTTGCATTGGTCTAACCGCGAAGTTCTTGCTGTACCCGTCAGATAAGAATACAAGTAATGCCTTGTGTTTGTATGGATCTCGCCTGTTCTTCTGAATTTCAACTTTCTACAATAGTAATGTCACCAGCTATGGACAGAGCTTTCTATTGATTTGTCCTTATGGAAAATATATCATCACAGGCTGAACTCATTGATCAAAATTTCCAAGCTTCAAGGACGTCCTCCATTTGATTTTGTTCCTGCATTACTCAACATAACACTACATTTGATTAGCTAATAAGGAGTGGACAGGCATTGCAAATATTGAGGTTGAAATGTGTTAAAACATGTTTGCCAGGACGTTTGACATAGAAATCTTGCAGTTTTGGACAATTATTCTCACATGGTCTATTGTTAATATTAGTCGCTCAGTGACAACGACACAAAGTGGTAGCGATTGTCATGCCTTTGCCAAAGCTGGCTTGTTGGAATTTCCTGTTGATGTAACTCTTTTATCATCTATTGTCTGTCAATTCTGCCACCAATTTGGGCTTGTCTAGTAGTGGACAGTTACAAGCAAGGTTATCGGGGATTAGAGTACGTTGAGGATTGCGAACAATCGTGGATGATAAGAGTATAATTACGATAAATTGCAACATCGGTCCAAACTGTTACTGAATATTACTACTGCAATTACAGATCGCAATTTAATTAGTTATAAGATAGATGTCTTGATCACTTTCAAGAAATACCAACTTTATTGCTTCTGATACGAAGTCTCGTACTTGAGGACCGAATTCATTAGTCTGGACTCTGAATGGGAACAAAAAAAATGATGTATAGCTACTGCCAGGTTAGTTTGTTTTCTAAAAGAAATACTAGAGATGCCTGAAAAATGATCCAAGAAATCACTTCCAGGACGCTTTTAGGAAGCTTGACCCATCCTACAAGAAAGTTAACGTGAAAAAAGCACGGTGCATGTTTCGTCCCAACCAACATTGATGACCCTTATCACCCTATCAGTATTAATCAAAATTTTCTACATGATACACCCGCATCAGCCACTGCTACGAATTCTTTCCGAGCATCTCAAGTTCGAGTCACTTAACTGAAGTAAACTAATTAACATGTTTGTATTTCAACTCGTGATATCTAGGGAGTTTTGCTTCTTTCAAGTTCTGGGTTTGGAACAGGCCTACAAATAGGGATGTTCCATGTGTACGAGTTAATAACGTCAGCCATGACCATATTATAAAAAAAACAACAGCAGGAGGTACTCTAAAAGCTATTTCTGCTGGTAATAGTAGCGAAATCAGGCGTTACACTCCACATAGCGAAGTCATCTTTAGTTCCTGCTTGGACAAAGTGAGTGGAAAGACTGTCCGAAACGTGAGAATATATACCAGAGGAAAAGAAAAAACAAAGCATCGTTGCGTTTTAATGTGATGGACCAAAACTTCCATGACCCTCACCAACTGCTGTTTTTAGTATTTACCGATCTCCTTGCTTTGTACACATCGTATCCTTGTATCTTTCAGCATTTCCTAATGCTTCTGATTTCCTACTTTGTTCCAGAACTTTATATTCCTCATCGCAGTATCCTTCTTTTGCAAGTGAACTTAAATTCTAGCTGAGCTCCTTGCTCCAAACCTATCTGTAAACTCTGAATCAAAAACTCCAAATCATTTTCTTTCTGCTGCAAAATAGTAGGAAAGGAAGCAATGGAGACTGGTAAAAAAAGATATAGTAGAGCCCCTATGACATATTCTGATTCGTCGAAGCAAAGACGAAGTGGCTATGACCCATCTGATGTAGAAACTGACTGGCAAGACTGTCCACTGCATCGTAAAAATCATTTAGATGTAGCCTCTTCTCCTGAAACCCCGAAAGATGCAGCTTTTCTAAGGAAGTTCAGTCCTCATAGACACAGCAGGAGGCACTCTTCAAAAGTAAACGGTTTTTCTTTGGTAAAAGACTCCGCAGCGAGCCAAGCGCCAAGGGGACATAGCAGCAAGTTAGCATCGAAGCTACGCAGAGATGATGAAAGGTTAGTTTCGCCTACTCGAAGTAATAAAAATCATGTTCCCTTTTCAAAACCAGAGCTTGGAAGACAAGTTCATCCAAGTCATTCAGGGAAAGAGGAGAATGTGATGCATGATGATATAGTCGTTGGCTCTGGCAGAAGGAAAAATGTGAAGACAAGTAGTAAAGAAGACAAGGGTAGAGAGAGATCAGACTCCTTTCGAAGATCAAAAACTGCACCAAGGCCAAGAGTTAGTGATAAGGGCCAAGAAAGCTGCTATGATAGTAAAGAGAAAAAGGGTGAGAGAAATGTATCAGCAGTGTCATGGGAAATGATCCGTAAGCAAAGGGAAAGAGGAACTCCCAACTCGAAATCGACAACTGTGGGTGAATTGAATGAGATGATAGCTAACATGAAGATGGCTAGAGTTTCTGAGTTTAATTATTCAGTCATTGACGATACAGATTCTGTATCACCTAGTGACATCTTTTCTCGTGAACAAACAGCCGTTGGAATAGAGAAACTTGGCTTAGGTAAAAATGGTCTCAGTGGAGGAAATCGGTATCCCATGCTCACGAAGTTTAGCCAAAAGGATTGTGTTCTTCATAAGGACAGTAAAAACAATAATCTTATTGATTATAGATATCATAGAATTGCAACAAGCTCGGTTTCACCAACAACTGCATCTTCTAGCTTTGGTTGTAGTAGTAGTGATAAGCTTAGCAGGGAGAGTAGTAAGACAAGTGATTGGAGTGGAAGAAGTGGGAGCTTCCAAAAGTTCGTGGAAAACAGACGGAAGAGCCAATCAGAAACTTGGCTCTCTTGTTTGAAAGGAAGGGCATGCAAGGCCTCAAATTCTCCTGAAAGAAAACAACATATTGATGAAGCTTTATTCATTAAGAAAGCTACCGTTATTGAACGTCTCAGACCTTTTTGGGCTGATAAGTATCAACCTCGATCACTGATTGGATTCACTTGTCACAAAAGAGAAGCTCAGCTCCTTAAGCAACTTGTAAGTGATATAAGATTGAGAATTGAGGCAGTTACCTGATTGACTCACCTCCAATATAAACCTGCTTGTAGGGCCTCCGTAGCGCATGAAATGTGATCTTTTCAGCGGCATGAAATGTAATCTTTTAAGCTTTCATAATATCTTTTAATAGTATTACTCCTTAACACGGTTTTATGTTGTGCAATCATAGGTGCTGCAAGACAGTATCCCTCATATCTTGATCAGAGGACCTTCTGGTTCTGGGAAGAGATCCCTGACAATGACTCTGCTAGGTGAAATGTTTGGCCATGCTGGCTGTAAGGTATGTCACAGGTGATCATATCACTTACCATAATGAATCTCATTTTCATAAGCTTAACTTGACTGAATCAGACTTAATTCTGCAGGTATCACATGATTTAAGATACTTCCAATTCAAGGTACATAAGTTCCTACTAGAATAGTGAATATTCCTCTTCCTAAAGCATAGTTTCTCTACTTCAAAAAATTGAAAAAGGACTTGACTGTCACATATGTAGCTTCTGCAATCAGGATTGCAGTTATTTCTTCTTGTTGTTGAAAGAAAGTAGTACAATTTCCAGTTAACTGCAATATACAGATTACGTAATCTTTTAGCCTTTTTACGCTCGTAACTTCGTGTTGTCAGAACAAAAAGCCTATGCAGGTGGTTGTTCCTGTAACATCAAGTAGGCACCACGTTGAGCTCAATGTACGAACAGAAGCAAATGCTAAATACGCCTTAATTGGTCTAGTTAGGGAAATAAGCAGCAAGTTTTGTACAAAACCTGAAATCAGCACTGTTAATTTTGAACCAGAATACACAGGTCAACTTCTGACCCATTACCCCAGATTATTTATTGCCTTGTTTCTGTATAACAATCTAAGAGGTAATTCCTGTTAATTTCAGTAATAGTTCTCTTTGACGTTGACAAAGCAGAAGAGAGCATTCAGCACTTGATAAAATGGATTATGGACTGTTACACGGATGCTTGCAAGCTTATCATATGTTGTAAAGATGACACAAACATCTTAGATTCGATAAAAAATCGCTGCGAGGTTATTGATGTTGAAGCTCCTGCGGCTCATGAAGTGCGTATTCCCTGTTCTTTCTTTCTTTTTTTCTTCTTGAGAATTTGATTGGCGATGCACCGTATCATGATAGGATATAAATGTGAGAGTTTTCTGTTCAACCACGTGTTTAATCCTCGTTTTTCAATTCCACCATTTTACAGATCATTGAAATCCTCATTCAGATTTCCCGGAAAGAGGATTTTGACCTATCGATGAGCTTCGCTGCCAAAATTGCTGCCAAATCAAAGTAGAACATGAGGGAGGCAATCATGGCTCTTGAAGCCTGCAAAGCACACAAGTAAAGATCACATCACAGATAGTTTAGCTAATGGAAGATGGATAACAAAATTTGAAATTACTCATCCATTTTTGAAATTTTATTACAGCTATCCGTTTACAGACGATCAACCAATTCAAGTTGGCTAGGAAAGGGTTGTGGAATAACTTGCAGTGCAAATCCTGGCAGATCCATCTAATCAGAGGCATGTTTCCTTTCTTCTGTTTGTCATCTTTTCTTCAGTCACCATGCTGCAAAAGCAGCAAACCCTTTCATTAAACAAGATGCAACTGAACTTGCAGCTTAGGTACATGGAAAGCTTCATACATGTATCTTCAGTTGTTGCTAATTAATAAGTCGAGTTTCCATGTTCTGAATTTGGCAGGTTATTCACCATAAGAGGAAAGTTACAAAAGCTTCTTTTGGATTTTGTACACCCCAAACTTATTCTCCTGGTAAGTAATTGATTCTTCTCCTGGAACCATTTGTTTAATCATTTACCAGTAAGAACATCTCTGACGGGGGTATGTTTCTAACGAACAGAAACTTGTAGAACAATTTCTTAAGAGAGTTGAGGCCGCTTCAAAAAGGGAAGTCTATTACTGGCATGCTTATTATGTAAGTAATCTCGCCTTCCTCATTTTGTCTCCACACAGAACGAAACTGACCGTATGATTGTCATTTACAGGATAAAAGGCTCCCTACAGGAACAACTGCATTGCTCAAACTAGAAGGTAAAATGACCATCATACTCCAAAACATAAGATGGCACAGAACACAGGAAATTATACACCTACAAGAAGTATCCACCCTTAGAATTCTTCAACTCCGTCTTTAAACCTGAAATTTCAGTCTAACGAGTCATTTGCGTATGGTTAGTAGATTGATCATCCACTTCCAACCTGCAGAATTTCTGGCCAAGTTCATGAGCATACATAGGAGGAGTCCTGTAACCCCAATTACGAGTAGTACATGTGGAGCTGCTTTTGATTTTACCATTTGGCATTCAAAATTAAGAGTTCTAGCTGCATGATGTTGTCTATGAAGTTGACTTTGGTAATGCTGGAAGGGAAACTTGCCAATGGAGGCACATGCTCCTCAAATGAATGAGCTTAACTTTGCCATCTGAAAAGGAAAATTTCTGCACAACTGATATCTGTAATGTGGTATTGGCCTGGAACGACTTCCATTAAATTCATTTCCTTGTAAGATCAAGATCAAGAAAAGGTAAAAGTCCTTCTGGAGTCTTATTCATGTCCTAAATGTTGGGAGCCACTCAACAGAGAAAACATAATCATTTTTCGCCCTTAATTTTTCTGTACTAATTGTATTTTACCTCCATTTAATAAGATGCAATTCTATTATGTAAATTCCATTCAACAAAAGCTGTATCTACCTGCAATTAGTATTGTCCGAGAAATGTTTAAGAACTTGTGTGTACAAAACAATTAGTGTTGTCGGAGAAATGTTAAGAATCTGTGTCTACAAAAAGTGTAATGATATTCAATTCCATGGAGGTGGGACTAGGAAATTCTTACTGGATATGTCTTAGCAACTAGATAAAGTTGATTGAACATAGGACTGCATAGGTAATTAAGTGGTGCTAAATTTAAATTTGAAGAGATTAACAAAATATTATTTATTGTTATGTAATAATGATCATGAATCAAGCTTTTCAACTAGCTTGATAGAACTATTGTTTATGGAGTTAGAATTGGCAATAGAGATTCTAGTGTTGTCAAAGGCAAGGGGAGAATCGCAGTCAAAACTTCCTCAGGTACTAAATCACAATTGATGTTCGTTATATATCTGACGAACATCAATCAAGTTCGTAACGGTGCAAACAAGACTTGTTCAAGGGAAAATGACGAAACAGATCACATGACTTGCAGGTGGTCAGACGTCAAAGCAGGTTTCTAGGTTTAATTTTTCGGCCACTAAGTTCATCTTCTACAGCTTTCGTACATGCAAATGGTCCAGATAACAAATTATCATTAATAATTTGGGCTGGAAACCGATGGTATCTAAACTGTCAGAGAAAATGGACGATCATCTCTAAACAAAATCAAAATTATGGCAATGATTCTATATACAATGTTTTCGAAAGATCTCGCCGTGCTTTACATGAGAAGCTGGAGTGTAAACGAAGTTTTTGGTTCACATGTTCAACATACTAACAAGACCTGAAGAACTTGTTTTTCGTACTAATCAAATGTAGCTATGGTTAATTCATCAGTTAACACTGCTTCGGTGGCTTTTAGTCCCTAGCTATACCGCTACTTGATGACTTGTTTCCAGTGTACCTCTGTCATACGAAGAAAACACAATGTCAAACTGCTGGAGCAACAATAACATACACAAAAGCACTATCCAGAAAAGAAAGAACAGGACAGGAAACTCAAAACAACATTCATTGAATATTGCATTGTGATTGGGACTTTTGGGAATTCAGTACCTGCTTCCCGATATCTAAAGGGACATATTTGTACTTGATCATATGGAGTATTTGGCGTTTCATTGTAAGGAAGAACAGGACAATCCAGTAGCACAACAGAATTGGCCAGAAAACTGGCACATCCAACACAGAAAAGAAGGTCAAGACAAAAGCCACAACAAAGGCCTTTGTAATAGCATACCTGAAACCATCACCAAGTAAAATTTTAATATCAGCACATTTATAAACTACCTACTGCAGGAAATATTACAAACAAAAAGGTAACTGAAAAGGCTTTGTGGCAGAACCAAAGCTAAAGCTAATAAGGACTAGTTGATCAAACCAAGAAAAAAATGTTAATTTGATCGTGATTGAGCAAATTTACATAAAATCCTTTTTTTTTAACACAAAACCTACAAGTAACCCAATAGGCCAATACTGTTAGTGAGGCTCAAACATTAAAGACCAAAGCAATGAAGGCAAAATGATAACCTCATGACCAAATCAAGCTAGATCCAACGCACTTCAAGAAGAGTGTGGTAAGTCAAAACTTTTCAAATCTTCTTTTTCTTCTGCAGAGGCCAGAGCCTCAAAACAAGCTACGAAGTAAAAACCCTTTGCATATAGAAGTTAGATTGCTCGAACTACCAACAGAAAATTGCAAAATGTCTTCTCTTCCAACCAAAAGGGCACCAACAGCTTATACAAGTACTTGAGATTAAATTCCCTGAAAACTGATTCCACATTAAAAGGTGGCATTCCTAGAGAAGCTTAAATTCAAATGTTTTGATAGTTGGACGATGTTGAAGACAGTAGAACATAACTGTAAAAAATGATTGTGACAGTAAAATTAATAAACAAACAGCTTACCAGAACTTAAACTCAGGTAAACGGCGAATGAAAGGCTTGAACTCATCAGAACCTGTAGTTGGCAGAGAAGCCCCATCAAGAGCTTCTAGCTCAGGATCAACTTTGGGCGAAAGAAAACCAATCAACAGATTCAAGACATAGATCCCTAACCCATACGAAATAACGTAAAACCCTTGAACATAGTAAACTCTTAAAACGTAGAACATGGCCACCACCAAGGTCCCAACCCACCTCTCCAACTGATGAGGACTCCATCTATCAAGATAGTACTGAAATGCCCTCGAAACTTCGGTTTTCCACTTAACATACTGCGCCACAATTTCACTTCCTTGATCCTCCATGAAATTTACGATTGCTGCTTTCCCTGTCAAAGGATCAATCAATCCCTAAAGAAAAGAGTAATACCGCCAAACAATCCAGAAACACAATCAACAAGATTGATAACAAACAACAAACAAAATAAATAGAAGGCTTTTAAGATTATAGAGTAAGGATCTCCGTTTGATTACAAAGAAATATCAAACAATTATATCTCAATGATACCCAACAAAAATATTGGAAAAATAAATTAAAAGTTTCTAACTTGATTCAATTTTCATTTTTTTTCCGATAACAAAACAGATAAGTAAGTTAATACCAGTTAGCGACGGAATCTGAAAATAAGAGTGAATCGTGTACGGATTGCAAGTGGGCGGTGAGTGGCCGGACGATCGCCGATAACGGTCAAGATTATGGTTTGGAGGTTTCAGTGCACCGTGAAGAAGATGAAATTACAATTGTTACTATCGTTTGTTGTTTTCTTCTGTATATTGTAGATGAAAGGTTTGTATTGAACATTCGAAGAGGAAAAGGCGTATCACGTAGACGTGGCTCAAAATCGAGGCCCGACCCGTTGGACATGAAATGGCATAGCGATATTGTTTGGTAATCTAACGGGTTGGGTTAGTTATTAGCTAATTTTATAAGCGGTTAGGTAGCAGCAGATTAAATACTTGATTTGAAAAGGAGATAACATAAACTGTTTATTTTAAAATATTTGATAAAATTAAATATTTAATATTAGTTGTTTATGTATAAAATGATTTATGAAAGTATAAATTTTAAAAAAAGATTTATAGAAAAATAAGTATTAGTTATTTATATCTTACTATCTCTTCGAATATTTTCATAAGAATTTAGAAAATAAAAGAAGTCGTCATCATCATTTTAATATATTAAATTAAAATAAAATTATTTGAAAAAAGTTGTTTGTATTAATCTATTAAAATTTAAAGTTAAATAAAAATAATTAATTTAAATTTGACAATTTAATTCTAGATTAAATTGAATTGAATTAAACACAATATACAAATAATAATATTATTATATACTAAATATTGATAAAAAAAGGATCTAAATATCAGGTTAATACAAAAGTTATTAATGTCATATAATTAAAGATAAAATTTTAAAAGTATTTAATTTTTTGAAAATTTTAATTTAATAACTAAAATTTTAAAATTTGTATAAATTAAGTCAAATTTATATTTCCATCTCTATTTCTATCTATATCTCTAATTCTATCTCTTTGAATAATTTGTAATAACTTTTGGATATAATAGTCTTTTAATCCTTTAATTTCTTAGCCACTAAAAGAAAACGTTTCTCATAGTAGTGTTTTTAAAATCAGCGAATTGGGTTTAATCTTCCGACCTAATCAGCTGATTACCAAACATAATTATCTGAGGTTTGACATGGTCAAATAACTAAAATCCTTCAAATCTACTAAAAAATAGTTGATAAGTCATTTATCAAACAAGGCCTAAATATTATTAAATTATTATAATATTTTTTTTTGAAGAAACTACTCGCTAATATTAAATTTGATGATCAAATAATGTTTGCAATTTGCTAATAGCTAAATATTAATCCAAATTCAAGGCAGACTGTAAAGTTATGAGTTGAGGGAGTGGAGATAGAGATTTATTTTCTGCTTTTATAGCATGCTAGTCTTGATCTTAAAGCCTCCAAATTTAATTTAATGGGTGCAACTTATTAGGCTATTTGGCTTAAAATGAGAATCCTTTTAAGGGGGCTTAAGGGGGCTTAATTGTTTCACATTACAATTGTAAAAGAAAGAGATTCAATATAACATCCCACCCCTAATGGAAAGGGTAGAATAGTAATTTAGAAAGGGCTAAGAGTGTTTAGATTGTTGTGCAATATCCATGCATATTCTTCCATGTGAATAGTAAAATTTACACATGAAAAGGGTTGTACATGCATTCATGACATTT
>JANVCL010000212.1:22381986-22393366 GCA_026546855.1 Erythroxylum incrassatum | reverse complement strand
ATTTTAAACTAAATGAAACATAAATGAAAATATATCTAACCAAATCTTTTATATGGATTATAACATATGTAAAACTAATATAAAAAAAATATTAAAACATATTTAAAAAAGTCAAATAATATTATATAAATCCTTAAATAAACGTGAAGATAAGTTTGTGAGTATTGTAAGAATTATGTGTAAAATATAAAGACAAAAAGGATAAAAAAATAGGCTCATTAATTGATCTGAAAAATCTATCTGAAAATTTTTATTTTAGAAGCTCCAAATTTGAGCTTCTTAAAAAACAATATTTTAGCTGCCAAAAAAATCATATTTATTTAAAAAGTAATTTTTTATTTTACAACTAAATTCTCATTTAAAAAAACTTTTGTGATAAAAAAGTACTTATCGACATCTCAAAAACCGGTTAAGGCACTTAGATTGGGCAAAAATTTCTAACACTGATCTCGTTATTTTGAGAAAAAAAGTTCAAAATGAAACCGATCAAATTGGGATGAACTCTAGTCCCAACATCTTTAGCAACCTCAATTGACTGAAAAAGATAATGAAATCAAAGACTTACATATCAAAATAACACGCATGAGTGAGGTTGGAATGCAGAGGGTTAGGTAATTATTATTTATTAGATTCAAATTAAGGATCATGTCATGGCCCTATTCTAGCAAATCTGGCAGATACAAAATACGGAATCTTTTAATATTTCTTAGAGTCTGGCATTTTCGTGAATTGGGAACATGAATCTAAAATATCTTATACAACAAGGAGGATGTTGTGTTTATCTACATCATGAAATGCTTCATCAAACTGGCTTTGTTTTAATATTAAATGGACACACTTGTATGACCGATTCACGTTGTTGGTGTTAGCTTATTACCTTAGTTTAGTAAAATAAAATAAGAGGCCGGTGATAAGTTGGTAGGCTTTTAATCCTTTCATGAAAAAAAAAATAGAAAATAGGATTAAATGTTTTTTTTAAATATTCATATTAGCAAATAGTAACAATTAAAAATCCAACTGATTAGATCGATTCAATTTGAATTAACTAACTTTTTAATTCGATTTTTAATTTTTTGGTTTGATTTACTTTGTCAATTCTTGTTGTTAAAAAATGATTAATTTATTAATTAATCGGTTAATTTTATAAATTAATATATTTATATATTTTAAAATAAATAAATTAAATTATATTTAACAATTTTCTTCTTAAATTAAACTTTAACGGCCTGTTTGGTTTAAGGAATGGAATAGATAGAGAATAAAATAGTTATTCATAGGAATAAAAAAGATGAGGAATATAACAAAATAAGTATTATTTTGTTTGATTTAGGGAATGGAATACACAAAGAATTTCTATTTCAATGTTTGGTTTGAAAATATAAACTTCGAATAAGAAAGAAATAAGTAACAAAAAGACCAAAATGCCCTTATTATTATTATTATTATTCACTTTATTCTTCTTCTTATTATTAAATATTGTTATAAAATTTCTACTTATTATTAAATTATCAATTTTTTATTCTTAATTATATTATTAAACTCATTAATAATAATAATAATAATAATATTATTATTATTATTAATTTTCTTATACGAAATTAATTATCTTATGATGATAATGATGACGATGATGATGATTATAAATTTTATACTTACTATTATTATTATTATTATTAATTATTAATTATTTTTATTTTTATTGTTAATTATTAATTATTGTTATAAAATTTCTACTTATTATTATTATTATTATTATTATTATTATTATTATTTAAATTTATTATACGAAATTAATTATCTTATTATTATTAATAATTATTTTAAATTTTGTACTTATTAATATTATTAATTATTTTTACTTATTATTATTATTGTAATTTTTATTATTAATTTTTAATTATTGTTATCGTTATTAATAATTGTTATAAATTTTCTAGTTATTATTATTCTTAATATTATTAATATTTTTATTTTTATTATTAATTTTATTATAAGAAATTAATTATCTTCTTCTTCTTCTTATTATTATTATTATTATTATTATTATTAATTATGAGAAGGATAAAGTTGTCTTCTATTGAAATAACTATTCTTGAAAAAGTTAAATATAGGTAAAGATGATTTTGTGTATTCCTCATAATTTAAGAATAGATTTTCCTGATGTATAGCTATTCTGGGTTTGGTTTCTAATCAAACATAGGATTAGTAATATGTTAAAAATAACTATGAAATAGAATAGCTATTCCAGTGTACCAAACAAGGCGTAATTTTTTCAATAAGTAAAGGCAAATTCTTTTCCTTATATTCAAATTCTTCAATTTTATTTAATTTTTAATTGGTTTTATAATGATCGGTTGAACCTTAAATCTCTTCTCTTACTGATTTAACTTTCAGTCCGGTTTTTAAAATATTTCATATCAGTATCAAAAATTTTAAAATATTAGACAAAAAAAATTATTCCATGATAATTTTGGACCCAAATAGATGGAGAATATAGGTTTAGAATGCTATTAAAGTGGAAATTAAATTTGAAAAAGAGATAATTTATACATTTGATGTAAATCAAGCATTGTTTTTATGAATAATAAAACAATATTGTTTTTAAGAATATATATAATGATTTTATTATTAAGAAACTGTTGGATATTTTTGATATTTTTCATAAAGTTGAACAACATTTAATTGTATTTTTTGATTTTTCATAACTTATCGATTAAGTTACATAGTTTGATCTAAATAAAGATAATAAAGTGGTTCAATAAATTATCTAAGTCAAATGGTCGAAGTCCGAGAGGAAAATAAATCATAATCAGTGTAGATCGGACTCATATCGAGTATGTAATAAGAAAGCTCGGTATGAAAGTTATATATAAAGATTAATACCTTATATAACTGCTTGTATCATTTGTAAGCATACGGAATCTCTGACCCGATAAAAGAACTTATATATTTTAAAAAATTTATTAAAAGACGTTAACTACAATCCAGTAAGGAGTTCTCGTGAAGGTCCTGTTTGATTGGAACTCGTTTCAGCCTCAAAAATCACCTCAGAAGTATGATGGAAACGAAAACAAGTATTTTCGCATTAACTTTGCTTCTTTCTCTTTCACGTAAGATTTGGGATACGTAATAAGGTTCATGCTAAACTTCAATGCAAATCATGTAGAGAAATTAATAAAGACACTCCATTGAGTTTAAAGCTCGTTTATGAACTCTTGTTGCCTAATTAGGAAAGTCAACTAGCTCGCAAGTAAATGATGATTATAAGCTTTTTCTCTTTGCTAAAAAAATACATTAAAAAACTAAATTTGAAAAAATAATTAGTTAGTTGATTAATAGTCTATCATGGCTTTAAAAATAATTAATTAATAATCTTTTATAAATTTATAGAAATTTGCATCTTTATTTTTTAATACAAGATAATGATAATTGTCTTTTACATGACTCGCAATTCTGTCGTCAACGTGAGAAGTGTTTATTGTTTTCTTCGAGATTTTAAAAATTAGATCAGACCAATAAGATAAAAAGTTTAAGGTTTAAAATTAGTATTAGGCTACCATAAAATTGGTTAAGATCGAATAAAATTAAACATTTTGAAAAAGAATGAAGACTATTATTAGCCATTGAAAAAATTAAAGTTTAATTGAAAATAATACTATTAAATAAAAATTAAAACAATTTATTTTAATTTATAAAAACATATTACTTTGCCAAAATTAAATGATAATTAATAAACTGATTGATTTTTAACAACAAAGATTATTAAACTAATTAAACTGAAAAGTTAAAAACCCAACAAAAAACTTGGCTGGTTCAAAATTTTGACTGTTAGACCGACAAAAGCGATTCATCCAACATCACGTTATAAGATGTTTGTTTTAATATTTTTATAATACTCGAAATTTATATTTGATATGATAACAAATGCCTGGGTGGTTGAGTTGGTGAAGTGGGGGGCATGGGGCTAAAAAGTTCTGTGTTCGAATCCCTTACTTATGCTTTTTCGATCGAGCTTTTCATACAGGGCTTGCCTAATGTGGAGCACCCGGTTGAAGTGATTTACAGATTATTGCGTCAATCCAAAAGTTTACCCAGCGCGCATCTAAAGGATAATGACTGCAGGTTCTTTAGTTTTTAAAAAAGAAAAAAATATTTTAGCTATCTACCTTCTCACAAAACGTCCCTTTCCCATAATTTTATTAAATTTGCATGGGCATGTTTTGTTGGAATTTTAATTATATCTTGATTGGAATGCTTTCAACTACCAAATAAATATTTTCCTAAACCCCAACAAATATACTCCAAAAATATATTAAACGAAATGTGTATATATAATATTGTACGTAGCAGGTGGGATGATGCTTCTTTGGAACTTCAAATCTTCTAGCTATTGATTCGAAGACATTTTTGAATATGTGTGGTAGATGTGAAAGATCCATGCATGGATGGCGATGTATGTAAAGGGTTAAAAATGATATGAATAGAATAAAATAAAATTAAGAGTTAATTACACTTTTAAAAGTTAATATTTATCTTTTTATAATATTTTTTACTCTCTCATATAATTTAAAAAATCTTAGAAAAACTGAAAATAAAAAAGATAGTTTTAATTTTTTAAGAAAAATTTTCTTTTAAATTTCTATTTAAAAATAAGGTAAAATACATGATTAATCAAATATTGTTTTCGTAACGATTCAACCTAACTCTTAAACTCAAACTGAATTAATTTAATTTTATTCAAATTAATAATTATTTTAAATTATTAATTTAAGTCATGTTTAATTAGTTCATATCAAGTTTAATTAAATATAAGTGATATTTAATTAATTCATATTTGATGTCATATTTTACGTATTTTGTTATCATTATTTTTAATCAAAGTCTAGAAGAAATTTTTTTCTAAAAAACAAAAAGTATAATGAGTTTTAAAAAATTAAAAATTAGGAGATTTTTAAAACTATATAACATGTCTATGTTTTTGATTTATGATATAAAATTTTTCATATTTTGTCATTTTTCTTTTATTTTTAATTTCAAAATGGTGTATTATTAAAATTTAAGTAAGGATA
Organism: Erythroxylum incrassatum; assembly: GCA_026546855.1. Lineage (NCBI taxonomy): Eukaryota > Viridiplantae > Streptophyta > Magnoliopsida > Malpighiales > Erythroxylaceae > Erythroxylum > Erythroxylum incrassatum. The sequence goes on along the minus strand of JANVCL010000212.1, from coordinate 22,388,297 downwards.
ACAACGGAGATCTATAAGTCTAGATTCAAGTGTTTTTAATGGATTGGTACATGAGCCAGGCCTAAGCCCAATTCGATTTGACGTCCAACTATTTTAAGTAGAACGACATTATTTTACTTGGAAAAGTTAAGTCTTGTGTAGGATTAGGCATGGATAACTAAAGTTCGGGCGTAATTAAAAGACATTGTTTATAAATTTTAATTTTAAAAAATTGACAAGATTAACCCACAAGTCGGCCCATTATCATCTCTAAATTAAGAACGTTAATGCTATTCTAGTTTAATTACAAAATTAGATAAACTTTTACATAATATGACAAACAAAATAGTGTAATAATTAAACAATATCATAAAAATAAGTGATAATTTCTAAAACATGAGAATTGAAATGAAAAAAAAAGTCATATCACAAGAGATCTAATACAAAGTGTATTTAATTTTAAAATAAATGAACGACATGAACATTTATTAATTTTATTATAACTATATAATATCAATACTAATACAATGTGGTGGTTAGCTGATCATACTGCAGAACAGGACAGACATACTCATTCTGTAATGAATTGTACTGCAGATCCGCATTAATGGGTTCACATATGCTCATGCCAACCAATATAAAATGTATAAAGGACAAGAAAAAGAGAATCAAAGCACTGTTGGAAGTTGACTTCACAGGCTAGGCGTTGAAGTGAAACTTTCCAGGCCACCACTTGTTTATATATATAGTTATTTTATTTACGTCTGCCTATTATTATTTTCCCATGTAAATAGTGTATACTCTATATATATATATATATATGGTTCAGCCAAATTCTGCTGAACTGGAATATCATAGTGCTGATCCATAATTTTGAGAGGTTGCGGCTAGAGGATTCCTGCAAAACAGATAAAGACTCTTCAGGGGTTGTTTCCCGGAAGGCTCATTCGACGCTCAAGTCAGTATTCCGAGAGAATTTAAGTTTTTGAGAACGAAGAGACAACTAGGGTTATGAGTTCGTACCTCAATCATTGGTGAATAATACCTTATATATGCTATAAGTTGCCATTAGGTTTAGGTCTTCACGTAAATCATTACGTTTGCATGGGAGTCGATCTCTTACTACCGGGTTGTCAGCGCATGGGCTTGAAGTTGGGCCCCCTAGGCCGGGCCTTATTAGGCCGACCCGACCAAGTGTCATGAGAGACTTTGGTAAATTGAAGTCATATAAACTTATCAATCACGTTATACATACGATATTTTAGTATCAAAATTATTAGTTCCATTTCAACTTAAATTTTATGTTCATTTTAATAACTAGTTTGCGAAAATTTTCATTATTTATTATAATTTAACAACATAATATAAAATTGTTTTAAACTTAATTATCATTAACTACATCAATTTATTTGGAAAATATCATTATTTAATATAGAATTAAATAGGACAAATATCAAATAGGATTATTATATAATTACACAATCAAAAACAACAATTACATGTTAATAATTTTATCTGATTGTATTAATTTATGCCTTTACTTTTTCATTATTTTCTGCAAGATCTTCTTAGCGTGTATGGTTGTTGGTTGTTTTTCCCTTCGTTCTAACTTTTCCTACTTTCTAAGATGGATATAAATGCCAAGAGGTATAAAAAGTATGCTAAAATGTTAGAAAATGAAAAACATGAGGTCCTACAACAGCGCTAAGAAGCTTATGCTGTAAAAAAGAGGAATGCTACTTTGTTTTTTTTTTGCTTGTACAAATAAAGGTGTAGAACTAATTTGTCTAAGATGACATATGATTTTGATAGTCCTGAGTTATCTATAGAAGAACATCAATGTCAACCAGATGGTGGTTAGCCTGTTTATTCTACCATTGATAGCGTAACTGTAGATGGTCAACTTTTTTTTCATCAAGTAGTTAACTAGCCCAAAATCCATCTATTGATTTTATCCTGCATCATCTCAATGCGAATAACTCCTCTCTCCGACTTGGGGAAGTTGTTGGTTGAGAATCAACAATTGAATTGTCTAATAATATATATTATAATTTAGATATAAATGCCAAGAGGCATAAAAATTATGTTGAAATGCCAAAAAAACAAAAAACATGAACTCCTGTAACGACATTGAGAAGCTTATGTTGCAAAAAAGCATTAGTGTCAACCAGTTGATGATCAACCTATCTACGCTACCATTGATAGAGTAATTGTAGATGGTCAACTTTTTGTTCATCTATCCAGTAGTCAACTACCACAAAATTCATCTATTGATGTCATTGCGAATCACCCCTCACTGGCTTGGGAAGTTGTTGGTAGAGAATCAACAGTTGAAGTGTCTAATAATATATATCATAATTTAGATTGTCTATCCTCTTCTGTTCTATCCACCTCAATGGCACCTATTAAGAACACATGTATAAATCTTCTTAGCTGTATTTTTTGCAATTTGTATTATTATTGTTGCTCAAAGTGATTAGTCCTTTTATGAATCTTTTTAGGGATAAACCATCATCATTCTTCATCAAAATTAGCGTGCCTTAAGAATTTCTCTGATGAGCCTCTGCAATGCCCTCTTGTTCCCAACTGTGAACATTGTGATGCTAAAACATTTTATTTATAGCCCCATCATCTTGTTGTTCATTAGGAGAAATTTCCATTGTTGCTCCTCAAATGCCATATGCTCTAAAACGATTACTTATTGATAGTGATGAGGAGTCTGAGCATTTTAGGAAGAATGTTTGTACATATAATAATAATATAAATTTTACTTCTTATTGAGCTAGGTATGATCCAGAATTAACAAAAAATAAGAAAGGTGTTTATACATTTTGTGTTCAAGGTCAAGTTTACCATTTCCTTGACAGTTTAGTTTTAATAACTGATAAGGTGTCTTTTATCCAACTCTATTTCTTTGATACTGATGAGGAACTTAGAAGAAGAACTAAAAGTTGTGATAAACTTTATGAGGATACATTAAAACTGATTATGGTGGTCTTAGAACATAATCCCTATGCTAAGTTCTTCAAGAGTCTTAGGGACATTCCAATACTTGACAATCATACAATAGTTTTGAAGTGTTATCTTAAACTTGATCAGTGTGTATACAATCTTCCTAGTTCATCACAAGTAGCTGCTATATGGACTGAGATAGATGATGAAAGAATTGATAGATGTCCTCACATCCATGCTTAAAATCATTCGAGTACAAGTTATAGAATCCAATCTTACTATGCTTGTTGTGATGCCCTTTAATATCCTCTTTTATTTCCTCGTGGTGAATTTGGATCGCATCATGGAATTAAGAGGTTGTTTTCAAAGGGAAAGAGAAACAATGCTCCAAATGATGGATGTGACATTAATTTCAGTTCTTTTAGTCATCCATCTAAATTGTTTACTATGGAGAATGTAGACAAGTTTATCTTTTCCTGTTTCATTTTTATAGTGTTGCCTAACTTTATGCTTTTATTTTTTTCTATTTGTGTGTATACTTTTTAGTTGCTGGTCAAGAATACTGCGATGAGGGCATTGTTTCTGCTAGAAAGTATTATTATTATAGGCTCCAAATAAGAGAACATGATGAAACGATGTTGCTTCATAGCTTAAGGCTACTTCAGCAATTTGTTATGGGTGCTTATATAAATATTGAAACATCCAGGCTTGATTTCCATAGAAAGAGACAAAATGAGATAAGGACAAAGATATTATAGGGTGTTTTGGATAGTATTGCCATTGGTCAGACTGAAGGTTATCAAATTGGTCGTCGAGTTGTGCTCCTAGCTTCATTTATCGGTGGTAAACTTGAAATTTTCCTCACCATAACTTGCAACCCAATGTGGAGGGAGATTCAGTATAACCTTAAGTTTCATAAAAAGCCATAAGATAGGCCTGATTTATTAGCTAGAATTTTTAGAGCTAAATTTGAAATCTTTAAAAATGAGGTAATCAAGAAATAAATCTTTGGAGATGTTACCATATATGTTTATGTTACTGAGTTTCAAAAGTTTGGTTTCCCTCATGCTCATTTGTTGCTGATACTTAAGTCGCATTCTAAATTGCTCAATCCAGAATCTTATGACTAAATCATATCTGCTGAAATACCATATCCTGTTGAAAATCCACGGTTATATTCTCTTGTCATTAAGCATATGATTCATGGTCCTTTTAGTCATATAAATAAAGACAACCCTTGCATGAGAAATGGTGTGTGCAAGAGTCATTATCCAAAAAATTTTACTCCTTTTACTGCCCATAGTGAGGACAGTTATGCATGTATAGAAGGAGTGATGATGGCTGAAAAGTAAAGATTTGTAGGCACGAGATAGATAATTGGTGGGTGGTTCCTCATAGTCCATTCCTTTTGCTCCTTATTGATTGCCACATAAATGTTAAAATATGTTTTACTGTTAAGCTTGTTAAGTACTTACATAAATATGTCTTCAAAGGCCATGATCCTGTTAATTTTGGTATTGTTGATCAAGAGACCATTGCTGATATTGATGAAATCAATAATTTCTAGTAAGGTTGTTTGATTTTGTCTCCTGAAGCATTTTGACATATATATAAGTTTCGTCTAGATAGATTATTCCATCGGTTTATGTGCTTCAAGTTCATCTTCCTAATCAACAATCTATCTCCTTTGATAAAAATTCAGATTTATTCTATTTGTTGAGAAAAATTGACTTTTCAAGAACAATGTTAACTAAAATTTTCAAAATGAATTTGACAAATAAAAAGCTTAGGAGATAAGATGTTTGTATAAAGATTTTCTGGAACATTTTGTTTGGACCCCACAAATAAGAAAATGGTCAAAAAGGGGTCGAAAGAAAGTTATAGGAAGGTTACTGTTAACCCTAAAGAAGAGGAGAGGCATTACCTAAGGTTATTACTTATGCATGTTAAAGGACCAACATCATTTGATCACTTATTGACTATTGATGGTGAAAAAACAAGTTATTTTACGAAAGCTACATTAAAATTAGGATTGTTGGCATTTGATTCTTATATAGAACAAACTTTAAAGGAGGCTGTTTTATTTTTGATGCCAGCTTCGCTAAGACTTTTATTTGCTACGCTCATGCTCTATTTTTCACCAATAAATCCTCAGCAACTTTGGGAAACATTTAAAGACTATATTTGTTATGATTACTAGCATGCTTCCTCCGATAATGCATGTACATCGAAGGATGTTACAAGAATGACCCTCTAGGATATTAATAGATCCCTAGAACAAATGGGGAAGAGCTTGAGTGATTATCATTTTATTGAATATGATTTTACAGTTGATTATCATGAGCATCTCACTAGGGAAATACAAAGTGAGAAAAATATACACATTGATCTAGAAGATTTGTTATTACATTCAAGGTTGAAAAGGGAACATAAATACATATTTGATTTGATTTTAGATTCAGTTTTTGGTTTAAATGGTAACAACTTTTTTATTAATGGTCCGGATGGAACCAAGAAGACTTTTTTATACAAAGCGCTTCTTGCAATTTTACGATCACAGGGTCATCTAGCAATTGTTGTTCTGACATCAAGTGTTGCAACATCGGTCCTTCCTGGTGGTACGATAATACACTCAAGATTTGAGATCCCACTTGATTTTTCGAAGAAGAAAGTTTGTCAACTAAGTAAGAAAAGCAGTATTGCAAAGCTGATATTTGAATCCAGTTTCATCTTATAGGATGAGGCTTCAATGGAAAAACGAGAAGCCATTGAAGTACTTAATGATTTGCTCCAAGATATTATGGAGTCCAATAAGGCTTTTAGAGGAAAGATTGTTATTTTGGCAATGATTTTCGTCAAACTTTACCTGTTGTAGACCAGGCCACAAAAGAATAGTTAATTGATTCAAATCTTGTAAATTCGCATCTCTGGTCACGCATGCGTAAATTATCTTTAACAATAAATATGAGAGCTATATCAAATCCAGCTTTTGCGATTTCTTATTAAAGGTAAGAGAAGGTATAGAACTTTTTGATGAGCAAGATCATATTTGCTTACCAAACAACTGGTTATTCCTTATCATAACAAGGATGAATCTTCGAACATGTTATATTTTTTATATCTTATCGTTTATTATTTGTTTACAATTTTTTAAAACGTCTTTCTAATGCATGGTTGACTTCACCAGGTTAGTTGAAAACATTTTCCCTGACTTAAGCATATATTGTAACACCCCACTCCCGAGTGACCCGAACCCGACATCGTTGGTGATATCTGAGTCCATGCCCCGCGAGGGTGGCGTAATACATCAGTCGGTTACAACTCAGTATAACATTTGCTTCTCTCTTTTTTTTGAACCATTCATTAGCACGGCATAAACA
>JANVCL010000212.1:22366026-22381886 GCA_026546855.1 Erythroxylum incrassatum | reverse complement strand
GTTTTGGGCTTGTATATAAAGTGTATGATTCTGAATTGTTGAAAGTTTTTGTAATAACTATGTTTCAGGCTAGTTTCGATTTTTGGAACAAATTTGTATTAAGCTTTTGTGATATAATGTATGTTTGTTTAAGATTCTGGAAATGCATGTATGAAATGTTTCGTACATTTTGGAATGCTTATTTTTGAATGCTATTCTTCCGCGAAATGTTTTGGTTTGTTTGTAATGTCTTATGTGGCATCCACATATCCTCCCAGGAGGTATTAGGGTGTCACATGTCATCACCAGATTACTAAACTCTGGAGGGAGTGTGTTCAGAGTCTAATGAACAATGAAGATATCAGGAAGTGGAATGTTTAGCATCTTCAGTCTACTGTGAAGATGAATCATTCTTGATATGTACTCCATTGCTCACCTTTCTCTCGTATATCTCATAGAGAATAATTCTTTCATCAAGGCACTTGTCTCAACATTAGATGAGATTGTGTACCTCTGGGAGACATTCCCAAGAAACTCCTTCGCTATGTCCATATCCGGAAGTCCAATGAACAGATGGTCAGGTATGGATCTCCTAATGGTCATCAGACTTAATCTACTAGACCGATCCCAAGCTTTATAGGCCGCTTTATGAGTTGTCAAGCTCATGGATATAGATGGAGATAACCTATCTGACCGTATGGCCATATCAACCTCAACTATCTCCATAGCATCCAATACATCCTTTGTCCATTTCTTTGTATTGAAACCGGTCAGGGTTTTAATGGTGACATTAATTTTGTTGACCAAAAAGGTGAGTACAAGATAATATTTCAATCAACACAAATATAGGATAACAGCAATACTCAAAGCCATTAAATAGTATCTTTACTGAAAATCCGATCACACATATTATGAAACACCTTTGAGCTGAATACATAATATATGCAATTAGACCTCCACATAAAAGCGATCAGAGTACAAACTATTAACTCTTATGACACTACCACCTTTGGGAGAATAGATTACTTGAGCAATAACTTTCCTCCATATAAGGCCTTTATGCACATCTCAAAATGTTATGTAAGGCCAATACCTTTGGGTAGAATAACCAAATATAAAATTAAAGACATCCCCAAACATGCAAGCAGAACAATTCAAAGTATTGACTTGAAAGGCCACTTTGGTGACTACATCCTCATCAGCACTCAAAAAGTCCACAAACACAAGACATACATCTTTATGTTATCCTCACATTCTTTATGGGATGTGGTATGTGACAATGCAACATCGATAAATACAAAAACTTGAATGCAAAATCTCATTGTCACACACTCGTGTTGAAGACATTCTCTGAGAGCTTCACTTGAGACTTTCGTAAAAGTAACATCTCAGTAGAGTGACTATCGTGCAACACCGGACACTAAACCAATCACCTGAGACACAAGAACCTAATGTATCTCCCTTATGGCAAATTTGTTGCACGAAAATTCATAACAAATGGCTTCAGAATGTCTTAATACCTTTTTTCGAGTAACTATCATGCAATCCTGAACACTGAACATGAGACCTAAGATACGAAAACTTGAAGTATCTCCCTCATGTGATGTCCAAAGCATGAAAATTCACTCAAAATCGGATTCAGAATACCTTTAATTCCTTTTTTGGAGTTAAACTTTATTTTATTATCATTGTAATAAATCCAGAAAAATGGAAAAACTCACTTTATGAATTTCTCAGACCCAGAAACTGACCCAAAACACCCTAAGACACCCTTACGAAAAATCTTAAAATTTTTGTGCTTTTTTTTGTTGAAAAAGCACTGTAGCAATCCATACGGTTGCTAACATGTCAATGCTGATGTCAACCGCGGGTGATATACACGTCACCCAACGACACGCCTCACCAGTGAATGGTGCGTGCGCCGCACGTGCTGACAAGCGGTGCGACAGGATCTGCCCAAGTGTCGTCCCGTGACTACCGTATGCATCGCACACGCCAGACGTACCGCTCCTCGGGGAGGTACTGTGCATCGTCGATCGCATGTGGAGCACGCTCTCGACGGTCTACGTTGGGGTAAGCTAGAAAAAGATTATTTTTAGCGAGTTTTGGGCTGGTTTTTTGCACTCCCGAGCTTGTTTTCACCCAGTTTCTCAAGGCTATACTCATTTATACTACTTTTATGCAATAAAAAGCAAGAAAAAAATGATAAACAGAAGTTAAATCTCAAAAAACTTTATGGAGAGAAAACTAAAAATTCTTCGTTTTTAACCACCCAATCACGTCATTGCTCTGATATCACGTGTAATAAGTAACAATATCTTAGTTACGTACTCCGGATCGAGCGTGAAAGGGCAAAAAACGAAGAAATGTGAAAATACCTAATTTCGGTCTATATAACTTCAAACAATCTTTCCGAAACCGAAACGAGTGCGAATCCGCCACCGTCTTCTCAAGAACTCTTTTTCGGGACACAGAGAAGGTCTTTCTATAGTTTTCTCAAAACGTAAGCTCTATTATTGGGTTCGAAAATCATTATGCTTACAATTGATTATATAAGCAACTGCAAGAGACCTTAACCTTTATATATAGCTTCCATATTGGGTTTCCCTATTACAAGGCCGATATGAGTCTAGTCCACACTGATTAGGATTTATTTTCTACACAGACTTTGACCCATTGATTTATATCATTTATTGGATCACTTTATTATCTTTATCTTGATTAAATTATGTAACTAACCCGATAATTTATTAAAAACACGAAAAATACAATTAATAGTTGTCCAATTTTATAAGAGAGGACAAAATTGTCCAACAACTTTGTCAACGTCTTGTTTTGTCTGTTTAGTTCTGGAACTAAGGAGACCCTCATGCCATACCAGGAAAGAACTACGAAAGACGAAAGTAGGCCTATATATAACGTGCACCCGTCTCACTGCTGACACCAATCTCAAACCATGGAAATTCACAGCCCACATTCTGAACTATCCAAGTATCAATATTTCTATGCGATCCCAATGCTAATCCTTTGTATTTTCCCTCTCACAGTCCAGTCGCTCATGGAAAGCACCAGTTTCAGCTTCACCAGCTTCACCTCTGGCATGCCTGACATAAACTTTGAAGGAGATGCATACGCAAGCGAACCAATCATCGAACTCACAAAAAGCTTGGAAAATATGTCCTCAAGTAGCACTGGTCGAGTTACGTATGGCAAACCTATCCATCTTTGGGACAAATCCACTGGTCATCTGGCCGATTTCTCCATTCATTTTTCCTGTGTCATCAACTCCCTAGACAACTTCACTAGAGCCGATGGAATAGCAGCTTTTCTTGTTCCGACAGGATCTTACATCCCAACGTTGTCAGGAGGCGGATATTTAGGTCTCTATGATTACATGAAACCTAACTTTTTGGCAGTGGAGCTTGACACTTTCTCGAATGAATGGGATCCCAAAGATGTGAGGGATCATGTAGGTATTGACGTCGACTCTCTGATTTCTGCCAAAACTGTGAATTGGTCCTTAAATGATATAGAAAATGGGGGCAGAATCGACGTTTCAATTCAATATAACTCCAGCTCCAAAAATTTAAGCGTTTCCGTGACGAACGGCGATTATAAAACCTATGCAGGTATCCATACATATAATCTTAACTTGATTGTTGACTTGAGAGATTATCTGCCAGAGTGGGTCACAGTTGGCCTCTCCGGCGCTACCACTAGATTGTATTTTGAGAAAAACCAGGTTTACTCTTGGGCCTTCTCCTCCAACTTGGAAGTTCACTCTAAAAGTGGTGGTCCTCCATGGTTTCTTTGGGTAGCTATCGGCACCGTTGCTTTGTGTTTGGCTGCTGGTGCGTTTTGTGGATTTTACTACCGGAAACCTCCAATCGCCGGAAAAGGAAAGTTTGAAGAGGACTCTGGCCCAAAGAAGTTTACGTTCAAATCTTTGGTGGCTGCAACTAACAAATTCAGGATTGAAATAGGAAGGGGAGGCTTTGGAAAGGTTTATGAAGGTTTGCTGCTCGAAACGAACACCAGAATTGCAGTAAAGAGAATTACTTTCAGGTCTCCATCACTTGGTTTTAAAGATTATGAATCCGAAATAAAAACGATTGGCCAATTGAGACACCGGAATTTGGTACAACTAAAGGGCTGGTGTCGAGAAAAGCAAGGCTGGTTCTGCTTCAGGCAAGAAGTGTTACTCCTTGTCTACGAGTTTATGGTAGAAAAGAGCCTGGACTTGCATCTTTTTAATCAGGCTCGTCTCTTGACATGGGATGAAAGGAAAAGAATAGTGTCAGGCTTGGCCACAGCATTGCGATACATGCAAGAAGAATGCAATCCATTTGTGGTACATCGCGACATAAAGTCAGCGAATATCTTGTTGGATTCAGAGCTAAATCCTAAGCTAAGTGACTTCGGGCAGGCTAGGTTTGTTGAACATGGGAATGCTGCACGTACCACAGACTTAGTTGGAACAGAAGGTTACATATCTCCAGAGTATCTCCGAAGCCAAAAGCCTACAAAAGAATCAGATGTCTATAGCTTTGGCATAGTTGCTCTGGAAATAGCATGTGGAAAAAGAGCTGTTTTTCAAGGTCAGAGAGATGGTAGAAACAGTGAAGTGAAATTAGTTGGATGGGTTTGGGAGCAATACGGAAGAGGAGACAACGAAGACCCCATTCCTGCCATCGCTGATCCACGATTAAATGGAGCCTACGTTTTGGAAGAAATGAGAAGGTTGATTATTGTTGGGCTTGCTTGTGCTCATCCAAGTGATAGCAATCGCCCTTCAATTAAAGAAGCCATTGACATGCTTGAGGGTAAAATTCAATTACCCACGTTACCACCGCAAATGCCAGTGCCACCGCATATTGCAGCACTTGAAGCCATTGCATTCTCAACTTCTGGACCTCCTTCTCAAGTTGGTGGGCCTCCTCATATTGGCACCAGCCAGTTGCCAAGAACTCAATCCTTAGAATATAATACTGCACCTTCTAATGCTACGTAGATATGTCGATGTTTTTTTTTTTTTGTGGTAAAATAGATATGTCGATGTTTTAGTACATATGTGAACAAACTTGTGATTTCTCGTAATACTCCCTTGTGGACTTTTATACATCATGGGTCCTGATGTATTTTAAATTAATAGTATTTTAAATTAAAATAAATATGACAAGGAACTCACCAATCTACCGTACGATCAACTTAAAAAAAATCTATGTGAAGAAGATCATTTGTATTTATATATATCACCTTACCAAATACTTTGGACAAATTCAAACCCATCATTATATTAAGTACGTATCAAGGTTTTCAAATAACAAACTTTTTAACATTACATTGTGAGAGCTATGGGAGCATTTACAATTCAATCATGCAAAAATAATAATTTTTATCATTATTATATAGAAATTAATTAGAATGTCAGTTTACATTTATTTGGTCAGCTCAAATTTTTTTAAAATTTTTAAGCTTAATATAACTTATCCTACTAAACTAATTTGGACTACTCATTTCAATAAAACGAATATATCAAAGAAGCTTTTAATCTTGTCAACACAACGCGTCTACAACTTTTCTAAACATAAAGTACTTGCATTATTGCAGAAAAAAGTCTAAACAATTGAAAGAATATATCAAAGAAGCTTAATATGACTTATCCTACTAAACTAATTTGGACTACTCATTTCAATAAAACGAATATATCAAAGAAGCAGCTTTTAATATTGTTAACACAATACGTCTACAACTTTTCTAAACAAAAAGTATTTGCATTATTACAGAGAAAAAGTCTAAACAATTGAAAGAAAGGCTTAAAAATAAATATTTGGACGAGAAAATTAGCGAATGAATTTATTTAAATATACAAAAGTAATAAAATGGTATATTTTCGCAACTCATAATTACGATAAATTTTGAACATTTCTTTTTCCTTCAGCTTCTTCTTCTCAATCTTTGGAACGTCAGTATCCTTTTGCTATAAGGTAGATTTATATAATTTCAATTGAATGAAGGTATTTATATACAAGTTTTTCCCTTAAAAATTTGACATATGACACATTTTAATAAAAATTAAATAAATATTCATACAAATTATGATAAAATATAAAACTTTAAATAAACACAATAAGAGGTCATTTATAATTTCTCATTGTTCCAAATAAATATAGTAATAAAATCAAGATACAATATATATTTTCTAAAAAAAAGTGCATTTCTAAACGTGAAGCCAAATCAGATGTATAATAAATTAAAGTTGAATTTATATGCAGAATAAGAATTCTTTTTTGATTTCATAAAAAGGTAAATAACTTATGTAACAATAACATAAATGAATTATATTATATTTTTATTTATTTGAAGTAGATTTTAAAAAACCAAGACGTGATATAAATTATATTTTAAAGTTAAACTGATTGAATTAATAAAGAAATTCAAAAGGCGAGCACAAGGTCCTAAACAAGAACAGTATACAAGCAGAAAAACCTAGCATGCACACTTTTAAGCAACGCAAGTGAGCCAACAAAAGTTAAAGAAGTAAATGTTTCTAATCCAAGCACCAAATACAATCAAGTTCCTTTTCTTAATATCGGTATCATTAAGCTAGTAGAGATGAAGTTGGTATTAGATTTTGAAGCCTTAACAAATTTAAGTATTACTCCATTTGGAAAGTAAAAGAAAGTTATGAATCTTGATTCTAAAATTGATTAAGAAATTTTGGTACGAGAGGCTTATCTTTTATTTAAGATTAGTGATGAATGCAATAATAAAATCTTAAAGCAAGCTTATTATGCCAATGCTATCAAAAAGAAAATTTGGGTTAAAATTAAAAAAATAAAGAGTTTGGAATATTTATCACTGCTTAAATGCAAAAAAGGAAAAGTTGAATGTCGAAATGAGGGATAAAATTAAATGGTCTCATTGTTCATAAATGACCAAGTTTTAATCAGGTGACAAAGCTCTTTTAAGAAGGAGATACAGAGCCCTAAGGTGAAAAACTTCTTGTTTTAAGGAAAAACATTAACGAGGAGTATTGAAGTTGATGCTTTCTCTTGAAACTTCAAGTCAAGGATCTCTCATTTTTCGTAAGTCCAAAAAGGAACATGTGTATAGATACACTCGTATATTAAAATGTATACTACATAATTGATTCCAAAGAAAAACATGTATAAAGCGATATATGCATCTTAAACTGTATGTTCATATTTGCTTCTATAGAAGAATATGACCACATACATGTCCATGCCTTGAGTCTTTTCTACACTTAAATATATCCAAAGAGAAACTCGCTCTAAAAATATTACTATTTGATAAACCGTATTTAGGTTGATGAACTAGGATAACAATGATATTTAGAACTAAATGTTATAATGACTTCGAAAAATTTAAGTAGTTCATATCATATTCAATTTGAATAAGTCAATTTCGTACATTTGTAGATAGATTATTATATCAAGTTAAAAGTAAGAATTTTCAGTTTAGTTATTTATCAGTAAGGTCAATTAAACTTCTTATATGTATGTGTGTGTGTGTATTCTTTTCTAATAAAAATTAGTTATGTAAATGATAAGAGAATGACCTAAATATGCGTAACACTTTTCTTATGTATATATGTATAATGAAACTTGCGTTTTTGACCCATGCATATTCAGAAGTGTTGTGCTTATTTTTCCTCCATTATTCTTCCAGCTCTATTCCAACCGAATATCTCATAATTCTTAGACAAACTTTATAAACCTTGGATGTGGAGGTGTTAAAGTGGGCTTACCCACCTAGTCCACGACCCACAACCCAACACCCATTTGACACCTATCTTTTATCACCTTCCTCTTATTCCTTTTCTTCACGCAATCTTCATCTTCGGAGACCAGCAGACCAAGACAGCCTGCAAGGGGACAAAGTCAGAAGACCTTCACGTTTTTCTCCTCCTCTGCTCATAGCTCCCACAGCTCACCATCGCAGTAGCAGCTCACTCCAGTACAGCTCTCCCAACAGCCAATAGCATTGCTCTAGTCTCCTGTATAAATACCCTTCTCTTGTACAGTTCATTTTATGATGAAATAAGAAAACACATTTCTTCATCAAATACATTTTTCAGGAGGCATTTTTCTCCTGCAGTACAACATGTAAAACTTGATCTTAAAATTTATGACGAAGGTATTAGTTTCCTTTTTAGCACATCCACGATCACCATTACAGCGGTAGAGTAGATTTTGCTTGAAATTTCTTGTTCGATGCTATCCTTGACTTGGTCATATCTTCGAAGAAAATTTAACGCATTAACGTAGAGTTTGATGCTATTATCGTAATTAGTTATTGAGGAAGATGATGTCATAACTTGGGATCAACTTCTTCTATGTTTGTCAATGGAACTTTCTTTTTGATCTTCCTCGAATCTTTTTGATCCATTGTTGTAATAAGAAACACGAGACACAATGGTTTCAAAGGGACGTGTTTAGAAAAGGGTCTTATATGAACAGTTGCCCGCATGGCCTCTATCATTGGGTTGTTTTGAGGTTAGAAAGATGCCTTCAATTCCTTTGTGTCGTAAGTTCTCAGTGAAATTCCAGCAAATAGCTTATGTGCACTTCACTTGATCAATTTGTCAAACACCTTCTAGGCACTCCTTTGAAGCGTTTTGTCAAACAGTTGCTAAGCCCTTTAGTCTCCACTCTTTAGAGGCTTAGCCAAATATATTTGAAATGTTATAAGTGTTGGGATAAGGTCTATAAATTCAAAAACACGAATACAACCAAATATGGATAAGTGAACATGTAGAAGTCGCACTTTACAGTTTGAGAAATTTCATCGAATAGTTTCTGGGCACTCAGTTTTATGGTATTTTTAGGCAATAAATAGCAAATAATTAGATCTTATATGCATAGCAAATGTTTATTAATGTCTCATAAGAAAGGTCACATGAAATGAGGTATGGAAAGAGGCAATATCAACCCATTTCTGTCCTAAACACACATATATATAGGCAACAATATTGGATAAGTTAGTATAACAGTTTCTTCACTAACCATCTTGTCCTTTCATGCTAAGCTTATCCTAATATAAAATTTGCAGATGTTTGGAACAATGTGACCCTTCTAAACATTCAAATTAGGACAAACAACTTACAAATAACATAACTGACATAACCGATATAACTAACTTAACTAAAAGTAATCATCATTCCATAACTTCCATTTTTGTAAATGTCAAGACCTAAAGAAAGTGGTCTTTAGCTTGTATCGAACCTGAATTTCCAACAGCTACGATGCTACGATCATTCCATTTTCTAATGTGGTTGTATTTTGCCAAAAATGGACAACTTGCACACTTTTCAACTTTTTGTGACTTAGCAATTTTCTAAACAGCTTTATTGCATTAATTTATTGCCAAAACATGCCACCGTCATATTTGCCAAAGTTATGCAATGTTGGTGTGTATCAAACATTGAAAAAAAGGTCTTATAAACCTCCCTTATTAAAAGAAAGCCAACGTCCTCATTAGCAATCAATGTGTCGAATTTGTCTAACATGTTTATTCTTGGCTACTTGCTCCCAAAGTTGGCCAATCTATCACCTTTGCCCTGTAAAGTCTAACAAAACATGTTGGTTAGGTGTACACTAAAATGACACACCTATGTAGAGGAGGCTGTTTTATTTCGGATGCCAACTTCGCTTAGACTTTTATTTGCTAAGCTCCTATTCTATTATTCACCAACAAATCCTAAGCAATTTTGGAAAACATTCAAAGACTATATTTGTTCTGATTACTAGTATGCTTCCTCTTATAATGAATGTACATTTGAGGACGTTACAAAGATGACCCTACAGGATATTAATAGATCCCTAAAACAAATGGGGAGGAGCTTGAGTGATTATCATTTTATTGAAGATGATTTTGTTGTTGATTATCATGAGCATCTCACCAGAGAAATACAAAGTAAGAAAAATATATACATTGATCCAGAAGATTTGTTATTACATTCAAGGTTAAATAAGGAACAAAAATACATATTTGCTTTGATTTTAGATTCAGTTTTTGGTTCAAATGGTATCAGGTTTTTTATTGATGGTTTGGGTGGAAATAGGAGGACTTTCTTATATATAGCACTTCTTGTAGTTTTAAGATCACAGGATCATGTTACAATTGTTGTTGCAACATCAGGTGTTGCAGCATCAATCCTTCCTAGTGGTAGAACATCACACTCAAGATTTAAGATTCCACTTGATTTTTTGCAGAAGAAAGTTTGTCAGTTAAGTAAGCAAAGTAGTATTGCAAAGTTGAAATTTGAATCCATTATCATCTTATACAATGAGGCTTCAATGGCAAAATGAGAAGCTATTAAAGCATGCATTTGATGATTTGCTCCAAGATATCATGGAGTCTAATAAGCCTTTGGAGGAAAGATTGTTGTTTTTGAAGGTGATTTTCGTAAAACTTTACCTGTTATAGACCAGGCCACAAAAGAATAGTTAATTGATGCAAGTCTTATAAATTCGCATCTCTAGCCATACAAGTGTAAATTATCTTTAACAATAAATATGAGAGCTATATCTTATCGTTTATTGTCCATTTTATTATTTGTTTACATTTTTTAAAATGTCTTTCTAATGAATGGTTGACTTCACCAGGTTAGGTGAAAACGTCTTCCCTAACTTAAGCATATATTCATCTAATCCACATTAGATGACAAATAGATGCATATTTGTCCAACAAATACCTGTGTTGATGAAATTAATGACATGATGATCAATAAATTGTCTAGAAATCTACATTCATCTATAAGTTCTGACAGAATAGTTGACCGAAGAAATCAAGCTGATTATGAGGATTTTCTCAATTCTCTTAATCCTAAAAGTCTACCTCCTCACAGATTATTGCTGAAAGAAGGTTGTCCAATCATGCTCCTAAGAAATTTGAATCCAACAGAGGGTTTGTACAATGACATAAGATTGATACGTAGACAATTAAAAGAACACACAATTTCTATGGAAATTGTTGTTGGACCTTATAAAGGAAAAATAGTTTTCATACCTAACATTCCTCTACAATCTTCTGATAATGAAAAGAATGGGATACCTTTTGTAAGAATGTAGTTCCTTGTCCGTTTATGTTTCGCGATGACCATAAATAAATCCCAAGGTCAAATGCTTGATTATGTAGGAATTTATCTTCGTCAACCCGTATTTTCATATGGACAATTGTATGTTGCTTTGTCAAAAGCTAAAACTCCTGAATCAATTGAAATTCCAATTATTCTAGGCACTTTTGAGTCTTCAAAAATTGATCACAAAACAAGGAATATTGTATTCCATGAAATTTTCCAGTTGGCTAAATTATAACATATAAAATTAGCAAAAGGTATATTGATTGTTCTATTCAAGTGTATTTAGTTTCATTCTATTTAGAAAATCATGCAAATATTTTCTTAACCTTTTTTTTTGTAGAATGGAGAAGCGTTTATTGATCAATGATATTTTACCTGGTGCTAAAGAGTGTTCACGTAAAATTACTATCTAAGAAAAACAGCAAATTGCTACATCACCTAACAAGCCATCCAAGAGACAAAAGTTTATCATTTTTTATTCAGAGGTATAACAATTATACTTTCTTCATTCAAAATTTTACTTTTTTCCATTAACTCTATATTTAGAAAATAATGGTTGGCCTGACTATCAAATCAGAAGTTCTATAAATCCCTTTACAATAGTACTAAATTCATGAAATATTCAAGTTTTTTTCTATTGCTATACCCTTTTTCTATGAAATGTCATTACCATTTTTAGGTAAAGATTCAAGTAATTCAATGTGTCAAAATTTCAATTTGTTACTTTTCTTTGTCACTAGAGTAATTTAGCTTTTTTTTTATTATGGTTTTTTGAACAGGGATCATGTATTGAAGCAATCATATTTAACAATGATATCTAGAGAATGAGCCCCATTTTGTAGCCCTATCAAAAATATATCATTTCTAATGCCATTGTCAAGCCAATTCCACCTCAGTTTCATGTTGAAGACTTGAAAATTCAATGGATTATTACAAGTCGCACTATTTTTGAGCCTGTAACTGATGACGACAACATCCTACCCAGGAAATTCAGTTATACATCTTTTACAGATCTTATCAAGTATATTAATAACAAGGAAAAATTAGTCGGTTAGATTTTTTATTTGTTTCTCTCAACATCTTTTTATTTTTTTTCCATTACTTCTTATTGTACTTATCCTTAACATATGATAGATGTTTTGGCTATCGTTGTTCAAGTTTTGGATGTGAGGCAAACCAACAAAGACGGCAAAGTTTCAACTGTCTAAAAATTTGTTCTTGCCATCAAACAATATTTTACATTCCCTGTTATTCTCTGCAACTAATGAACTCTAATAACATTTGATTCTTTTGACATTTTCCCCTTTTTGCATTAGACAAAAAACCATTATACTGTTAATGTGGGATGCTTTTGTTAAAAATGAAGGCCAACAAATAATACAAGCCTTACATACTTATCCGGTGGTTATGTGTCATAGGCTAAAAGTTCGCTTTTATAATGGTAATTTTGATTTCATTTTTGTCATACTATTATATTTTTGTATATTTATCCTTGTATTTTCCTTTTAGCTTACCATTTAAGAATTTATGTATTGCATTATCCACATGGTTTGATTCTGCAATTCCCATTGATCCGCCAATATAAGAAGCTGCAAATTTAAAAAATTGGTACTTCCACATTTCCCATCTTTACTCTTGCAACAAATAAACTTCTGTACACATTTTTATATGTTTTTATGTTTACACTTATAATTACCATTTTTTCAGGGCGTAGCAAAATAACAAGCAGCTAAAGACCTTATTACCCAACAGGCTTACCTCAAGTATGATCCTGATGTATCTTTTGGATCAAAACAAAAAATTACAAAGATCATTTCATTTTTCTTAAAGTCCACTGACAAGGTACATATATTTTATATTCTACTATGAACTTTCTTTCTCACATATTATCTATCTAATAAGAATATTCCTGACGAACTTCTATTTGTATCTTTCCAAACAACATGGATTAAAGCTCGTATTTCCTTTCAACACATTTTGCAAAAATATTGGTATATGAGCTGGAAAAAATGCTTTCACTCAACTGCAACTACATATGGGATTACATTTACATGTAATTCTTACAAGGAAAAACATCCAGCTGAACCCAGGCATTTCTTCCCTTTTTCCTTTTCAATTTTTTTTCCTTTTTAAAAAATAAAGGATGAACAAGCCCCTCACGTCATGAACAATCAATTTATTTGTATGTTAACTTAAGTTTAAGATCATTCATATCAATTCTAAATACAATTTTCTAATATTCTTTATTTATTCAACTGTACATTTCTCATTCACTTTCCTTTCTAAATGTAGATGTCAGTATGATGTTGATTTAACTGATAGCACAGGAATTGTCATAGCATCCATTTTTGGTGAACTTGCCAAAAGTCTCTTAAACTTCAGTTCTGTTGAAGCTATGCAGTATTACAACCAGGTTATATTTTTATACTTATTACAAATAAAAATACATTTCATTATTTTTATAGCATCTCTATTATATGATTAATGATCTACACTTTTCTCTTTGGTAAAAAGAGTATTGAACTTCCTCTTGATAAGGTCCATGTTGAACTAAAAACGAAAACCTTTCTTATATATATTAAACCTGTTCACATGCAACCATCTGATGGAAGACAACGCTTCACTATTATCTATTATCACCAAACTAATGATGCTGAATTAGAGGAAAGCTCAACTTTAAACGAAAAAGGGGATAATAGCTATGTTGAAATGACACTTACAACTTTTTCAGGTACCTATCATTATTTATTCAAACATTTTTTTCACATTTATATTCATCAAACTATTTCAACTCTTCTTCTTTTTCACACATCGCATGTTAAATGAACCGTGTGCTAATAATGAACCAGAACTGCTGATAACTTTCAATTTTCTTAATGATGATTGCACCAAAAAACACAATCATAAATTCTAAACACACTTCACAATAACTAAGTTTATACCTTTCGTTAAAGATTCATTATTACTAGCATTTTACAACTCACCCTTCAAACTACTTCATGATGTTTACTTCTTGGCATTTTATATAACTATATTTGAACATACATCAATTCACCTTTGTGGTCACTTTCATCTCTTCATAATTTTATGCGTAAATTATCTATCATTTATTGTATTTATTATATTTTTTCTATACTTTGATTATTTTATTTTTTTCCTTCCATGTCAAATTAAACGCCCACTCCTCCCTAAACTAACCTTTGCTCATATACTTTGGTTTTTTATATTTTTAGAAGACATTCTTGTTTCTTCTTCGGGAGTTAAATAGTGTCTTGACAAAAAATTCAAAGAAATTGAACCAGAGTTGATGTCGTTCTCAGATGTTCCTATTAATGACCGCAACAAAAAGCCTAGTTTATCGTGAACTTTTCACCGTATCTAAGACAAACTAAGCATGTAACTTTTGTTAATGATTAATTAACGCTACTACCTCATAAGGTAAACTACAAACTTATAAATAACTTCTTGACCTATTATTTGTTTTTTTCGTATCTTTCTCTAATGATTTGCCTTTTCTTTTTTCCTCCTATTTTTTTACTATTTATCTTACCCCTTTACTTAAATATACTTCCATGTGATCCTTTGTATTATTATATACTTCTAGGAGAATTTAATAGGGGTCAATCCTAATTGTATGATTGGAAAATATATCTAGTCATACAATAAGAATGCTGGTGGATGGCTATGAAAATTCATTGTTCTAAACATGGTTATAAATTTTGTTTGTCACAGTAACTTATAACATAAGTGCTTATTATTTAACTAATAGTAAGACAAAAAAGATTTTCTAATCAAGCATGTGAAAGCGGGAGATTATTGGTATGTTGTTCTTTACTTTGTGACCCTGGGGGTCAAATGAAAAACAACTTGGTTGTTGTCTTCATTTACTGTCATATCTCTATGGTTTGTTTGACCTCTGCATTAGCTTTCACCTGTCCACTGCTACCTGCATCTATTGTTTGCTTAACAGGTATTATTTGCTTATCGGTTGCTTAGTATTGGCATTTTTAGCCATTGCTTTTGCCCCAAACAACAAGATAAAGGCCTACGACTATGAAAACACCACCGAGTACCCTGTAAATTATAGACCAGTGTTAGTTCTCTTAGGTATGTATATTTTGTGTCATCAGGGTGCCAATGAGAAATCTCTTATTACCTTCCAAAGTACATTTGCTCATTCAAAATGATTGAGTTCATGACAGCGACAATAACTATGCATAGGGAACAAAAATCTGTAACAAATACGAGCCTCTATCCTTCATTATTACTCCTTGAATGTAGTAAGCTAGCTACCTAGTATAGTGTTATAGAGTTCTTTGGCATAAGGTTACACGTATACTGACCATAGCTATTTTAATAACAAAGTGCCTAATGATAAGTTTACTGTAAATATCTTCTTTGGTATTTTTACATTGTAGACTGCTACAAGTAATTTCGTGTCCCAGTGTAGAGACCATACATTGGCATGCCCCCTTTCCATTATTAATGTCACTGTTAAGCCTTTAACTGTTCCAAAAGAGACATATCCATCCTGTGAGAGATAGCCACAAGGCTATGTTTTTAGTGTTATTGCCTGAGGAGGAATGAAAAAAAAGGAGATCAAATAGTTATAGTTGGACTCATTTATTTGTAGATTTTGTGTAAAGATCAACTCAACAATTCAGTCACTTGCAAAATCACGAAAGATGATAGAAAACTGAATTGAGAAAGGTGAAAATATATTTCATCTTATCGGGTTAAAGTTATTTATACAAAACGTCTTAAGAATGCACTA
>JANVCL010000212.1:22344886-22357018 GCA_026546855.1 Erythroxylum incrassatum | reverse complement strand
TTTTTTTTCCCCAACCCGTCCTCTCCCTATTTTCGATGGCCCCTTCAACAAGTCCTCAAGAAGAAGCTCAGCGACGACAGGAGCATTTCCAAAATGACTTGTTTGATCTGGAGATGAATGGAAATAGAGGTAGCTTCAAGCGTCCGGTACTGCATTCATCTCTACCTGTCTATTTGTTTTTATCATATTAGCCATCTGAGGTACGTTTTGTTTGATGTTCGTTTATGTTGTTTCCTGCAGGAACCGGATTGGGGAACTATAATGAAACTTGCGTTTCAGTGCATTGGTGTGGCTTTCGGTGATCTGGGTACATCTCCTTTGTATACAATGCCAGGCGTTTTCTCTGGTGGAGTCAAACACAGGGATGATGTTCTTGGGGCTATGTCTTTGATATTTTACTGTATCGTCTTCATCAGCTTGATCAAATATGTCATCATAGTTCTGTCAGCCAATGATAACGGGGAAGGTAAAACATACAAAATCATTAGCTTTATTTTCCATGTACGTTTAATTAGTAGTAATTCAAGTTAAATCCTTAGTGGGTTTACATCCAAAAAAGAATCTTGGAGTCTATTATAGTGAGCATATCTTAGTGGTTAGAATTTAGAGTTCATCATTTAATTTTGCCTCACGGTTGAAAAAGACTTTACGTCTTTTGGAAGGACTAAGCTTATAGTAGTTAAAAACTCATTTTTAGCGGACGATCAAGTGTTTGGAAATATGAAGGTAGCAATTGATAATGCATCAGGAGAAAACATGGCATCAATAATCCTTATTTGGTGATTATAGGTGGAACCTTTGCTCTATATTCTCTCATATGTCGCTATGCTAAGGTCAACTTGATACCAAACCATCAGGCTGAAGATAGAAAACTTTCCAATTACAATCTGGAAATGCCAAGTCGTCGCAACAAGATGGCTTCAGCTGTTAGATCCAAACTTGAGAATAGCTATTTATTGAGGTACATCTTATTAGTTATGGCCATGACTGGGGTATCCATGCTAATTGGAGATGGCATTTTCACCCCATGCATATCAGGTAAAGCAGAACTTTTATTCCTTCAGCTAATCGGGTGATATTTGTATTTCTTTCTATATGGTTAAAGCAATTAATACCTAAGATTTCTTCGGTGGATAGTGTTGTCAGCCGTTGGGGGCATCAAGCAGGTTTCAAGTTCTCTTACTGATACTTGGGTGATGTGGATTTCTGTGGCTGTCCTGATTTTGCTGTTTCAAGTTCAGAGGTTTGGAACAGATAAGGTTGGCTACACTTTCGCTCCTATTCTTCTACTGTGGTTTGTCTTCATCGCTTGTGTTGGTTTCTTCAACATTTTGCACCACGATCCTGGTATAATCAAGGCTGTCAATCCATACTACATTCTGACTTTCTTCCTGAGAAATAAAAGGGATGCATGGGTATCCCTTGGTGGCGTTATTTTGTGTTTAACAGGTATATATATAAATATATTTTTCCCTTCTAAGATTGCATATGCGAAAACACACGCTGACTCGTTCAGACAATATCAGGTTCTGAAGCATTGTTTGCTGATTTGGGGCACTTTTATATTCGCTCAATTCAGATAAGCACATGCTCAGTGCTTTTACCTTCTGTCTTGCTTAACTACTTTGGCCAATGCGCTTACCTTCGGAATCACGGCGAGGATGCGCTCAATTCCTTCTATAGTTCTATACCAAGTATCATTTTTTTTTTACTGTTATCATCATGGTTATGATCTAAATCATCATAGTTGTTGATTTCTTCTGATGCAAGTTTCTACGTTACAGAAATAGTGTATTGGCCACTGTTTGTTGTGGCTGTGTTAGCAGCTATCATTGCAAGTCAGTCATTGATCTCTGCATCCTTCTCCATAGTCAAACAAGCTGTAGCACTGGGGTGCTTTCCTCGTGTTAAGGTGGTCCACACCTCCTCAAAATATGAGGGACAGGTTTATGTGCCTGAAATAAACACACTTCTCATGCTAATTTGTGTTGCAGTTACTCTAGGTTTCAAGGACACATTGCAAATGGGCAATGCCTACGGTAATTCTCCATTTATGTGACTGTTGCTCTTTTTCATACTATAATCTTCAGTTGATCATATCATATGCTGCTGATGATAATCCATAACTATAATCCACTTCATAATTGCTTTCCTATACTTTATCAGTAGGGTGATACTTAGCAAATATCATGCTTTGCGAATAGATAAATTTTTTCTTGTGAGGCTATAAAACTGCACATTCTTCTATTTGTGAAACTTCTCTTACCCTCCTTGAGTTACGGCTCATACAACCATCTTGATTCTTGCATTCTCAACAAGTTCTATGCGAGAAAAAATTCGTAAAAATTTCACTATAACTATTTGTATGTAGTTGATCCATAACTACCTTACTTTAGCTTTCATTATGTAAAAAGACTAATGATCATCTGACGAATATTTTTTTTTTTCAGGAATGTCTGTTGCCTGTGTGTTTTGCATCACTTCTGTATTTCTTGTACTAGTGATGGTGATGATATGGAAGACGCATCCCATTCTCATCATCCTCTATGTTCTAACAATTGGATCGATTGAGCTTGTTATATTGAGCTCAGTATTCTACAAGTTTGTCGATGGGGGATACCTTCCTTTATTGATTGCTCTTCTCATGGGTGCTACTATGCTCACTTGGCATTATGGTTACAGGAAAAAATACACATACGAGTTTACAAATAAAGTTGCTACTGAAAAGCTTACAGATATAATATTTGATCAGAGGATTCATCGGATCCAAGGTGTTGGTCTTTTCTATACTCATCTCGTCGACGGCATAGCACCTATATTTACTCATTATGTCTCCAATGTCCCCGCTCTACATTCTGTTCTTGTATTTCTTACAATTAAGGCAGTGCCAATTAGCAGAGTCCTCCCAGAGGAACGATTTTTATTTCAACGCGTCAGGCCTGACCAGCTCATATTCAGATGCATTGTGAGGTATGGTTACCATGATTCAAGAAAGGAGCAGAGTTCCTTTGAAGAGACATTGATTAATGAGTTGAATAAGTTCATCCTGCACGATGATGGCGAAGAAGCTGAACGAGAGCTGGAATTGATTGATAATGCATTGAGGTATGGTGGTGTTGTATACTTAATGGGTGAGGGTGAGATACTGTGTTCAAAAGGTTCCTTTTGGATGAAGAAATTAGTCGTAGATTACTTCTACAAGTGGCTGAGCAGAAATGTAAGGCAGCCAGATGAAATTTTCATGATTCCTCGCAAGCGTCTACTCAAAGTGGGGATGACTTACGAGGTTTAACAAATCCAACACTCCAAACCACTGCTAATCCCCGATGATTTTCTTGAAGTTACAGAAATGGAGATACTCCCCCCAGTCACCCACACCCCCCCCCTCGTGTTTTCAGTCATTTTTATTAGTTAACTCATTATCCGGAATATTGCCTGGGCAAAGTATTTTACTGAGTTTTCATTTCATAGTTGCAACAACATCTGTCGGTTAAATTCATCCATGATTATGAATGGAAGTTGTAGATTTCAAGAAGGCAAGCAGATTTATTTGGAAAGTTGACACGTCAATTCATGGAAAAAAGGGTATAAGATTTTAAACTAGTTTTCCTCCATTTGGCAGTGGAAGAAATGATACAAATCCAGTGTTGTAATGTAATGAGGTTCAGTGAATGTGCGTTGAGAACTGAAAAAACTAACAATTCCAAAAGCTGGTGGTTGTGGTGGTGGTGCTGGATGAAACCAAAATTGACAGCTCTACTAATATTCCAAATTGTTTTCGTCAGTTCAGATGCCTCTTTCTTTTCAACCGTGCCACTTAACCCTCACTCGTATGATAAAACTTTCTCAAAGCTTGGACTTGGGACCACCATTTGCTTAGATCATGAAGCACCATATTTCCCCACTTGAAAAGAAACGAGCATATTTATGAAAATCCCATAATTACTGAGGTTTGTGGAGATCTTGAGTTGAGTTGTTAATGGTGGGTTGGCACCAAATTCCAGTCCTTTTTAACGACTCAGAATCACGGTCTCTAGCATTCATCCTTGGATTTAGTGGTCTCTTATTACATCAGAAATCTGTTTTTTTTTTTTTGGCCAATGTCATCCATTTCCCTCCAAGCCAACTAAGTGGTTCTTAAAATTATGATAAAGAATTATTCATTTTGTGTTCATATGAAGTTATCAGCAAGTTTCATTGTAATGATCAAAGGAGAAGTCGCAAACTTTCCTGGTTGTGCAACTAAAGTGGATTAAAATTTTAATATTTATAGTAAGAGTTTGATTTAATAATTTCCAATCTCTGTATCCCATGGGCTTGGGGACGATGGGGGTTGACATAATCATTCCATCTCTCTGCTTAGAGCCAAAAATCATCATTTGCATGCTCTGTCATCTTGTTAACTGTTCATGGTAAATGATTTGATTTCATCATCATCTTCAACTTGTCACATTTTTTATTATTATTATAAATCACTTCAGTTTTTCTGATTCCATCGTCAGTAATCAGGCTATAAACATGCTGAAAAGATGGAAATATTGTGGTTTTTGCCTGTTTCTTCCACTCCACTGATTTCATTTATAAATATCCCATCTTAAGCTCTTCATGGTGTGGTCATCTGCTTCTTGGCAACACCTGAGTACCACATCACAGAATGACAGAACCCATCAAGTTGTTTGCTTAGTGCTTCTCTTACACCAACAATATTAATTACTAAAACTATGGAATATGGACACATGATATGTGGGGTTACCACTATGAAAAAGCTTCCATTTCCTTGAAAAAAGTGAAGACTTATGTGATTTTCTAATGAAAAATGGGGTGGTGGCGTCTCTGGCTTGCCCCTCGCGTACGAATATGATTGCTAACTTCTTTCTGTTAACACAGTAAAAGTGACGTCTTGTTGGACGATTTGTCTTCTTCTTTACAAGTTTATTCATCAAAGTCTTTGTAATTGCCGGCAGACACTTCTTGACAAACACAAAGATCCATCAGCTTCTGTTCAAAACTGAGTTAGATAGATCATGAATACTATATCACTCCATGTTCATTAACTTACATCTAACAAACACCTGACTTGGACTTATGCCCCATGCGTGGGATACTAAGAACTGAAAAAGGATCATAAACCACAAATTGGAGAACCACTTGCCTACTTCCCTAGTGGATTTCTCCTACCTAATCTTGGCAAATTCCAGGGTCTTCTTGCCTTGCAACTTGTTAGTCACATAGTGTTTACTGTACTCTCCATGATTATATCTCCTATACTTGCAAGGGTTGTTCTCATCCACCAGTACTGCCAATGGTCCAAGCTCTACTTCGTAGCTAGGAGCATAAAATGTGACAATTGAGAGTCTATCCAGTTCTTCATGAGTCACAGCTCTGTGCTCCACACTCTTGTATTTCCCATTTGTCAGAACCTGAAGATTAATGACGTTAAATGATAATAATATGATGGGAGTGAAGTAAAACCAATGTTTTCCGAAATCTTACTTCTAAGGTGTCACCAATGTTGATCACCAGTGCATTTGGAAAAGGTTGAACACACACCCACTTATTGTCTTTAAGGATTTGGAGTCCCACAGAACTACCCTTTCCTTGCTGCAGAACTGTGAAGGCACTTCCATCCGAATGTGGGCTCAGACCTAGAACAAGATCAGGTCTTGAACATGGCGGATAGTAATTCATCCTTATTGCTTGCACAGCCTCTCCAAACATCTCCTCGAAGGTTGTTGATTTCAAGTCAAGAGACATGGCTATATATTTCAATAGATTCTGACACAACTTCCTCACTTCTCTTGAGTAAATCTCTACAGTTTCACTGGAAACGGCCATGTGTAACTTTTAAGAAACTAACAATTTCACACTCTACAGCCTTAAAATTAAAAATCCTGAGGCCAATTACTATTACCTGAACTTAAATGGCTCCTTAGGCCACAGTTCTGGGTTCCTAATGTAGTGGGGCGCAATCCCAAGAGCAAACATATTGCACCAATCTAGCTTTTGATCCTCAGAGAACACAAAGGCCTGTCCATATCCTTGAACAGTCCCTGGCACCATAGGATACCTCTGCTTCTCCTCTAGAGGTAGCATGAAAAACTCCTTCGCCACCTTCTCTATGGTTTCAAGCACTTTCAAATCAATCCCATGGTTAATTACCTGATTCAATGCCTTAAAGGTCAGCTTCCATTATATATTCATTTATCTAGCAGTTACTATATCAAGTTTTTACCTGAAAAAATCCCCACTCTTCGCACGCCTTTGCAAGCTGCAAAATTTCATTCTGACATGCAGCTTTGTTGCTTCCAACAAGCCTTGAGAAATCAATGATGGGAATATTACTGACTAAAGATAGAACCATGTCTGTTGTTGGCCTCTCACTCGTGTCTCTAACAAATCTGTGGGGAATTGTCGTTGGCTTAGCCTTCCTCAGTTCCTGAACATCATCAATATGACCAACTTTGATTGGAGAAACAGGAACAGGAGCCATGAAAACAGAACTTGTGTATCACACAAGAAGTTCTGAAAAACTAAAGTTCTGAAAAACTAAGGGGTGCGTGTAGTTTCAAGCTCAGACAACTCCTTATTTATTGACGAAAAAATTCTCTTATTAAGTTCTTAATTAATTGTTTATGGTGTATAATTTGTAATGAGGAGGGGCCCTTATCATGCACTTTATAGTAAACAATTAACCCATATAAGTAAGCTCCACTGTTAAGATTTCTGCAGAAATAATGGGGCCATCAGCATACTCTACAGCAAAAGAAGTTGGTTGGGGGGTGAAAAAGAACTTAATTGTTAGGTATGTACGCTCCTATATTTGTTTGTTTTCTATATTGAAGACCATGCTTGGTGGGACATATAAATTTCTTTTTCCAGCGAGGGAAACCAAGATAATTGCACTATCTGCGTTTAGTTTAGATTTTTTTTGTCAAATATTACTTTATTTTAGTCTATCTTGTAGAATCTCAGCCACTTATTTTGCGTGACCTATATAGATCTTATGCAAGCTCTATATAAATAAATAGCTGAAAGTTATTAAACATAATAAAACACTATAATAAATAATAAAACACTATAATAAAGATCTAAACTCCGACTAGGACATGGAATCTAGCGGGAAGTGTTAATAACTATGACTATTTGATTTGACTTTGTGAATGGTGTACTAGCACGAGTAGGGACCATTGCTTATTGTACTAGTTTAACTTGTCCTCTATTCTGCAGACCACGTTTAGTGTTGGTGTCACCATTCACTTGTCCTTGCTGGCCCTTCACAGAAAAAGGGTCTTCCTTGTATTACAGGACTCTGTAATCTGAGACCTGATAGAGCTCTGCAGACATCATAACTGAGCCGTACTATGCAAGCAGGAATATGCGTATGCCACTGGACCACTGATTTAGAGATAACTTGAAAGATAAGGTTATTGTTCCTTGTCAGTCCAGAAAACTGTCGTTAGCACCATTTCATTCCAATCAGATTCAGAAAGCTTGAGCTGAATTTACCTTCAATTTACACGACATAGGTATAGTCTGATTTAGTGATAACTTATCTGAAAGAACTAGCAGACAGACAGTTAACTTCTAAAAGACAGCAGCATAATAAACTACTTTACCTTGAACGCCACAAAGTGTTATATGGTACGTGTTTGAGTTGGTGCAAAGAGGTGTGAATATTCTGTCCTAGAGAAATGATGCAAAACAGCTTTAAAATTGCTTGTCCATCACCATAAGGACAGTCGCAGATAAAAACTGCTAAAGAAAAAGTAGAGGATGCAACAAAATTCCTCTCTGTTGTGCTCGTGAGTCATGTATGGTCCTGTTTCCTTCTCAACTTTTTACCAGTTTTTCTTATTTCAGTTATCTTCTTTTTCATCACTTAAGTAATCCTTAACAAAGTCTTAGAGAAATATTATCTTCCTTGTATTAAAATAATAAAAAATGAACGAATCTAAAAAACTTATGTAAATCAACAATCTCTATTAAAGAAAGTAAGTAATGACCAATAATCAAATGATCTAATAAAAAATTTACAAATTTATGAAAGTGGACCAATAATCAAATGATCCTATAAAAAATTTACAAATTTATGAAAGTGGGTTTAATTGGAGGTGATAGCGTAAGTTTTGGGTGCGATGGATGGAGAAGATTATAAGGTAATATGATATTTTAATATTTTTGTTGATATTATGGAAATAATCGATTCTCTGTAGATAATTAGGTGATATTTTATTAATTAGTTGAGATTTTATTACTTAGATAATAAATAGATTCTTCTTAATTTAAAGAGGAACTTAGAGTTGTATTGTCCTATCCACGGGAACAATTACTCTCTTCTTTCTTTATGGTATCAAAGCTATGACCCTTCTATAATATTTTTTTCTTTTTTCATTCAAATCAATCCTAAAATGGACTATTGCTTAACCATGACTGGCCAATGGAGAAACTCCTCTTCCTCCAATGATGATTTTAGCAGTTTGAGAGTGACTAATCTCAGTGTTACAACAAACAACCTACAATGTAACTGTAATCTTCTTGGCTCAAATTTGCCTTTTCAATTGATGAATCATAAGTTGGATGGTTAGAATTACCTAGAATGGTCGCAAACAATAAAGTTGGCCATTGATTGTAGAGGTAAACTCAAGTATTTGACTGGAGAAGAGTTTCGGTAACATCATTAATCCAACCCAAAATGCATTCATCAGAGGGAGAACAATAGGAACTAACATATTGCTTTGTGAGGAGATCCTTAAAAGATACAAAACTAAGACTAAAGTAAAGAATCACACTATAAAGATAGACTTGGCTAAGGCATATGACTCAATCAATTGGGGCCTCCTTTTTAGTATTTTAAAAGCAGCAGGCAATCCCCCTTGATCAGGAAATGGATTGAAGTTTGTGTGTCAACAAATTCTCCTATTGTTTTGGTGAATAGAGAACCTACGAAGCTAATAAAAACTAAAAAAGGGCTAAAGTAAGGGGATGGCAAGGCATGCCTTATCCCCTTACCTGTTTGTGATATCCATAGAGGTCCTCTTAATCACCATTGCAAGGAATGTGGAATATAGTTAGAAATTTCAATACTATCACAGGTGTAAAGGTAACAAAATTACTCACCTTGCTTTTGCAGATGATTTGTTATTATTTTGTAGGGAAAAAAAAGCAATCAATCAACATGCCTTTGCAATCAATGGAGGACTTAAAACAATGTCAGGATTGAAAAATAATCCTAGTAAGAGTTGTTTTTACCTATCATCAAGTTGTGAAATTGAAGTAGCTACTCAAGCATTGAAGAAAGGGCTGAAGCAAGAAAGTTTCCCAATTAAGTACCTTAGAGTGCCAATTTCACACAAAAAATCACTGCTTCGGATTGCAAACCATTGATGGACTCTTTTGAGGGAATAATCAATCATTGGTGTAATAAACATCTTAGCTATGGTGGAAGATTACAAAAGGCCCAGACAATCTTGAGTAAACTAGCAAGCTATTAGATTAGAAACATATCTCTACCAAAGAGTGTATCGAAGGAGATTGACAAAAAGTTAAGAGACTTCCTATGGGGGATTAGGTTATGGAAGTAACAAGGCTAAAGTTAGTTGGAACATGACATGGAAGCCTAAAAACCAAGGAGATTTAAGAAAATATTCAGCTAGGTTGTTAAACAGAGTCAGCCTGGCAAAGAATTTGTGGAGATTATGCAACAAGAAGGATGAACTCTGGGTAAAGTGGATACACATTGTGTTCATTAAAACCATCATTATATGGAAGCTGGAAATTAAACATAATATGTCTTGGAACTTCAAAACAAATTCTAAGAACAAGACATTGGATACAAGATCTAATATTCCATAAGATTGGGAATGGGATCATACAATGTTTTGGTTTGATAATTATCACTCCTAAAGCTGGTGATTAGCCTTGATACTAAGGTTAATAGGCTGATCAGAAATAAATTTGGATGAAGTGTTGTGGACTACAGAGGGTTCAAAGACATTTAACTATAAATCCTGTAGAGCATTTCTCCAAAAGGATCCAAGAAACATGGTATCATCCATCTCTTACTTTCATATTATGGATAGGGCTACTAAGGAAACTTCTTACCAAGGATAGAATAAAATCCACAACCAATTCTCTAGAATGTGAGTTATGCAGTCACAAACTAGAATATCTGGACCATCTGCTGGTTAAATGCAAATACACATCAAATATTTGGAGTAAACTACAGAGAGTTCTTGGCATAAGGAAAGTAACGAACTCCTTATATGAATTGATCCACTAGATTGGAAACCTAAAATGGTAAACAAGGCAGATTATAAAGCTGTCAACATCAGTCAGGCTTTTATAGTACTACATACGGCAAGAAAGGAACTTCAAAATATTTAGGAAGAAGGCTAGAAGTAGAGAGCAATTGTTCGAGTAAATATTCCTCCAGTTTAGACTCTCCATAAAAGCTAGAGGATTAACATCTAACCTGTCAACTAGCATAAGAGAAAGATGGCTACTAGAATGATCCTACTATAGTCTTCTTGTAACTAGGAACATAGATTCTCCATACTTTTGTAACTAGTATCATGTGATCCTTGCAAGGTTGTACAATTTCTCATATTAGTGAATTACTTGTTTTTTGAAAAAAGTCAGGAAGATTTTAGAGTATTGATCCCACAAGGATTATAACTAATAAACTTATTAATTCTAATCAAATGGTATAGCTAAATAAAACATGAATTTACGAAAAGAAAATAAATTATTGGAATAAAAACAACTAAATGTCAAAGGGAATCTAAATAAGAAAATGTTAAGGTATTGATGTTCACTTCTAAGGAATTCTAATTACCATGTAAGATTGATTATTAATGTTGAAATAAAAATTAACCTAATATATCTTTTCCTTCTATCAAGGCACATAGGTATATTCAATTAAAAAATTACCAACTATTACATGTGCATTTAACCTAAATCAAACTTATTAAGCATAGGGGCTGTTTGATTTCACGTCTGTTTTTCTATTGCGATTTTTAGTTTTTGTTTTCTTTTTTAATTAAAAAACAAAAACCTGTTGAGATTTGTAATAAAAAACTAAAAATAAAAATATGTTTGATTTTATCCTCCTATTTCTATTTTTGTAATTATACTCTTATATTAATAATTTTTAATATAATATGTTATATTTTTAAATTAATTAATTCTCATTATATTTTCATCTACATATAGGAATATTTTTTATCTACATATATAACTACATATTCTGTAGCACCCCACTCCCGCAAAACCTGAACCCGACATCGATGGTGATATCCGAGTCCGTGCCCCGTTAGGGTGGCATGCTACTGCACTCAATTAGTCAAAACTCAGTACAATTTTTATTTGAATCCACAATCACAAACATAATATGCCAAAATCAGAAATCAATTTGGGCGGCCCACTTTCATTCATAAATATCTTCAATCACATACTACATTCAATAAAATTCAAATAGCCCATTTGGGGCCCACTATAATTACAAAACACTATTCTACAGAAATCGCGAAATATAAATTTACACAAAATAATAAAATACTGAATGCAGACGCAACTGATCCCAACCTCTATCTTTCACTTGCATGCAGTAGGCATACTCCCGTTTGTCTAACGAGATACTCTTCAAAGCCTGAAAAAAATAATTGCAAATTTTGGATGAGTTTTGTGAACTCAGTGAGTGACCATCATCGATGGCTCACCCAATCACATAACATATATCACAACATTACACATTTTACACTTCTCGTTCAATACAATTTAATCACTTATTTTATGCATATGTAGTGCACATGAGACTCACTTTCCATTTGTTATTTTGTTGTGACCGAGTGCCTAAACTGTCCCTTGTAAGGCTCATTAATAACTGTCCCATATAGGGCTCATTAAAGGTTGAGCCTGAGGCTCTGATTTACTTTTGAGCTCGAAGCTCATTGTCACTCGTTGAGCTTTAAACTCTGATCGATGGCTACTCTGGTCACAACAGCTATTATATTACATGCATTCATGAAATGGAATGCATCACTCACATTTGTATAAGCCCATTCATTCCCATATCATCGGACCTTAGTCCGGCATTCAACCTTAGTGTTGAGAATTCAAACTTTCATTCATATG
>JANVCL010000212.1:22330580-22343441 GCA_026546855.1 Erythroxylum incrassatum | reverse complement strand
ACTTATCAAATCTCAAATTACTCATCATTTTAGCTTTAAATGAACCATACCAAGACATTAAAAACAAAACTTACTTGATTAAGCTTTGATTTCTTCAAGATCTTCAAGAAAATCCCCAATACCTAACTTCCCCTACAACTCACGTTCATCATCTCCTAAGGTGATATAGATAGGTTTTTATGGTGAGCAAGAAAGAGAGAGCAAAGTGACAAGGAAGCAAGCAAGGGATGATAGAACTAGGCTTAGAGTGGAAGAAAATTAGCACAAAATGACATGGAGGAAGATAACCCACGAAAATGAGGAAGAAAGCAAGAATAAAACACTACTTGATCTTCCAAATGAGAGAGTGTTGTGAGATACATACAAAAGGATCTAAAAAATGTATCCAAAAGGTGGGTTAAATGGCATAGCTTGGCACGTGACACATGTCACTTGCCATTTGTCCAAATCCTAGGCCTTTTCTTTTATAATTCACTTATTAAACTAATCTAATCCATTCAACCCCAATTCCCAATGAAGTACACTTGGCACTAATTCCCCAAGTCTTGTATTTAAAATTCCAATGCTAGTTGACAATAAATTCTACTGCCATTTATCAATTGGTCTGTCACTTGACATTTTTTCTAGTCCAATAATTACCCCGAAAATGTTCAGAAAAATTTCCTAAAATTCTCCAAAAATTCTAATTCAAGAATTTCACTCTCCAAATAAATTTTCAATATCAATAACCCAAAATTCTCAAAACAAACCACATTTGTTACCACTTATACCCGGACTGTCAATGAATGCATGTACAAACTAATTTCATGTGCAAAAAGTTCATTATTCACATGTATATGTATGTCACAATATGCATGAGCATGCAAATGCATTTCGAAACTCTCATCGCTCACTTAATTACTATTCTACCCTTCCTCTAGGTACCGGGATGTTACAAGGCAAGAGTCCAAAAGAAAAAAAAAGAAACAAAAGAGAGGGAAGAGAGGAGCTTAGGATAACAAAATAGATGTAAAAGTATGAGTAGTATTATTCAAGATGGGTTTGCTAAAGACAATAATAGTCAGAAAACTGGATATGTTGCTTTTTTGTTCTTTTCAAAATTCAAAGAGATAATAGTTTCTTATTTCAATAAAACTATTGTGGTTTTTTTAATTTTAAAAAATTGTAATAGAGTTAGACAAACACGTTTTACTTGTTTCTCTTTTTACAAAAACGACAACAAAAAAGGGAAGAAACAAATAGCCCCCTAGTTAATCTATTTAGTTATCACTGTACTTTAGGAAATCTCTTTATTTAAACCTAGAATAGTTATTCTCTTAGTAAACAAATTACTTGACCTCTCAGACCTTTATACCATCCCTAAAATTGAATATATGATGGTTAGCCAAAAATCCAACTTTCAGAGAGAATATCATGTATTAATAACTAAAATATCCATCATAGACTACATTCCTAACACTAACTAGGTATTTGGTTCCTAAAAATGAAGAAAAAGTAAAAATAAATCAATCTTAACATAAAAGAAAGAGGAAAAACATAGAACTAGAAGAGTTAGCACAATTATCCTCCAATCTTGCTTGGATCCCTCATTAATGTTAAGAAATCCCGAAACTATGCTAAATTACAAGGTGGTTGTCACTCACCTCTTTAAAAGCCCCTTAAGCTAACCCTAATAAGAGGATTTAAATCTTGTGTTATCTAAGAGAGTCCTAAGGTGATTAAAATTATGTTTTGTGCATCCTCAAAATTTGTGTTACATTATTAGTATCAGACCAGCTTGTAAACCAATTTTAGTTAGATTCTGAAACTTTAGTTGTCATAAATTAGTGAATAACTAGCACCTAACATCATCTTATAACTAGCATTAGTTAGGATTTGTTTCTTCAGCTCTTGAACCTTGTAAGAGATTAACACCTATCTTCTACTTATATCTGATGCTTGTTTGCCTTCTATAAAGTTGTTATCCATCTTATTAGCTTCTAGATGACTCTAATATTCTCTTGATCGGATAACTATAGAAAAATAATGCACTCAAATTAAGATTTTTCCTTCAAATCATCACCTAAAAGACAATAAACTAAACATTAAAAATATCATATAATTCATATAAAACATGCTATAAAGATACTAAATTACAGCTAATTTAATCACTAATAATATGTAAAATATAGCTTTATTATCGCCCAACTCCTCTCATTGACCAAAAAAATAATAATCTTAACCTTCTTTTTTGATCACATTCAGATTCATTAAAAAAATCTATTATTCTTCCCCTGCATCCTAATAAACATCTTAGAAACTACTTTTTCTGTCTTCTTTTTTCAACCCTAATCTTCTCAACCTATCTGTATCATTAAGACAATCTTTATATAATTATGTCATGTTCTCATACCCACCCCAAAATGTAATAATATACTGTAAATTTATATATAGCCTAATTGTGTAATTATCGTTCATTTTCAATCTACGTCTATCTTCACTATCCATAACTCGTTGTTACCTCATAATTCTCGCATTACTTAAAATTAGTTCATGGTTATGAATATCTTTTAACTTAATTATGCTCTAAATACCTTCATTTAATTGACAGCATATTGAGCATTGCATCGAATTCTTCTATTACTTCTAAGTCTATTCAACTCTCATGGTTTTTGCACCTAAATATTGTATTCTTAAAGTCTTCATTCTCACCTATTTTTCCTTCCTTTATAGCAATTGTAAACCTATGTCACCTTGCATACTTTTGGTACAAATTGAAAATCATTTCTATACTTTCAAACTTCATTCCCACTTTAAGTACCATCCCTATCTCAATGTCTTTCTCTTGACTATATGAGGTTGTCACATCTAAACAACTCGTCTCATTCTCCATTTAATTACTAATATCCACTACACTATTATATTATACTATGAATACCATATTATTATTCAGAAAATATCATTGCATTACACAAAGTGTATCACTTGATAACACAACAGATACAAGCACATGCTAAATAGTGTCAAGAACATATCTTAAAATGTAGTATACACCAAATAAACGTATGTTGAAAATAAAAATCACCACTAAGATAGGGACACAAGATTTTTATCCATATTCTTTTCTAAAACTCTTCTTTTCTCCTCAATTATTCTAACTTCCACTCTTAAAAAAATACTAACCAAGTTGGAATCTTGTTCGTCATACAATTTGTTTTATATTTTACACTGAAAGCCTCTAAAGTTTTACTTCTCATTTTTCACAATAATATTATTACTTCAAACTCTCATACATTTATATATAACTTTCAAAACTTTATTATACCAAAATCATTATAAATAATGCAGGCATTGTTAATTTATGCCCTACAACCAATCAATTAGTTATAGTTTAGTGATGAAATAATTTAAAGAAATTATTTATCTTATATATGTTTAGGCGTATATGATAAAGTCTATGGAATAATTATATATAGCAAATGAAATTATAATTATGAGATTTATATTGCATTTATATATTATTCCTAAATTGTTCCAAGTCATTGTTTTATTAAGATTGAACATTAATATAATGTAAAGAGACTAACATACGTTATATTTTTCCTTGTGAAGGAAGTAGTTGATCTTATAGGTTAAAGTATAAAGATATTTAAACAAACGTGTGGGTGTTTGTTAGAGAACAAGTTCACTGAACTAAGCCGATATAAGAAATCCATTTGGAGTATTACATGTATGTCTATAGAAATTTTTATTGTAATGATTATATAAGTGCTTCTTTGACTTAAGGTCTCTAAAATGATCTTGTATAGAGATTGCTATGTTTTAATATTACTTATGACTTATTCTAATCATAGGTTGTTTAGTTGGTAATCATTGGACATAACATGAACTATATAGATGAAGTTAAGTTATCAACAGAGGATTCATCAACCGAAATTAATTGGGGAGAATGTTATGTTCTTCTTGATTAGTATTGACTTGAAAAATTCTTGGCCAAAGTGCAATGACGTTTTGTAAATAGTTTACAAATGTCATTAATTAAATCAATAACTAATGACGAAGAGCTAATATGATTGGACTTAAATTAGGGTAGACTTTAATTCTATGATCAATGTCTAATATAAACATTGTATAATGAAAGAATTGAATTATACGAAAAAAATCATGTACGGAAAGGTTAGTCAAAACTACTTTGACATTCCTAAATATTTGGGTGGTTATGATGTGTTGCTAGACGTCAATCTTGATCTATGATTATAAATTGTTTAATTGAAGAATTAAAGATAAATTAAAATAAATTATTTTAATTTATCTAATTATAATTATGAATTATGAATTATAATTATAATTTATATTCATTGCTAACATATTTGGGAACTTAATGGATCTCACATAAAGAATAGATTGAAGAAAGCAAAGATATTTTAATCAAATTGGACTTAATTGTAAAGTTTGATAAACTTTATAATTAAATATGAGATATTTAATAAATAAGGATCAATATCAGATATCGGATCTTATTTGGGTATAGTTGGTATTTAATTAGAATTATTTGTAATTATAATAAGAGTTTAATTGAAATTAGAATTTAATTTCAATTAAATTACTAAAAAATCCAAAACATATTATAAATAAACTTAAACTCTAATGGAGCTAGCATTTCTTACTTAATCGTCTCTATAAGAGTTACAGAGTTCTCTCATCCTATTTTATGGATATCATTAAATATCGAACACTAGTGCAATTACGGTGGTTGAGATGAATCGATTTTAGAAATAGTTTAAAGGATACGACAAGAATATGATCAAGCTTCAAAATAAGGTACGAATTAAGATTCAAGCTTTATTATGATTTATGCATTAATCATTTTATAG
The DNA here is from genome assembly GCA_026546855.1 of Erythroxylum incrassatum. Lineage (NCBI taxonomy): Eukaryota > Viridiplantae > Streptophyta > Magnoliopsida > Malpighiales > Erythroxylaceae > Erythroxylum > Erythroxylum incrassatum. The sequence goes on along the minus strand of JANVCL010000212.1, from coordinate 22,338,588 downwards.
AATTAAAGAGATCTTGATTTTCGAAAAATCAAAATACAAAAAAGTTCGTAATTATTCTACAGCGGTCGAGATTAATTTTCGTCCCAATTTTCTAGCAGTAGTATTAGAGCAACTTTTAATTATATAATCTGATTAGATTCATTTGATTGTTATTGATATTAAAATGGAATTGAAATAAAATCCTAATTCAATAGATTCAATTTAATACGAAAATATTTAGTTTAATTCATTATAAACCCTATGAATCATGTTTTGTCCTAATTAGTAGAAATTTGAAGAGTTCAAATTATACATATCTAGAATTAAGAATTTTAGAAATCTAAAATCTCATGTCGCAAAACCCTAAAATCAAAGTAACCCCAGAATTGTTCTATTATCTTATGAAAAAAGTGAGGTGACTTGGAAGAATGCTGAAGACATGTATAACAAGAAAAGGTTATGGTATGGGTTGCGACTAGAAAAACTGAACGTGGCGTTATGTATGCCGAGTCCCATACATGTTAGTTTTTGGGCGTTGGTGAATAAGATGCCGCATATGGTTGAATGCACTTGTTGGATCGTCTGTATTGTTTGTGAATGTAGACTAATTTGTTGGGTTGCGTTTCGTGTGCTGTTGGCGACTGTTTGGAAGTCATACATAGTTGAAGTTGAAACGTGTTGGAGAAATACCAAACGTCAGTGGTAAAGGCAACGATCAGTGGCGATGATTCCCACTAGTTGGGGTGGCGGTAGTCGAAAAACCAATGGCAAATCACCACTTTTTCGCCCGTAAAATAACTCACCATGGACGATGCTTGACCCCAAAACGTGCAACTACGGTGTTCCCCAAGTTGGAGTGAAGGCTGGTGGCACGCCAGATGTTGACTGGGGTGTGTGCACTGCACACGTCTCATGGAAATGCGACAGTCCTACTCATTATTATTGTTTTTTTAAATGTTTTAAACCTTAGTTTTAATTAAATTAATTTAATTAAGACTAAATTAGTTTAAATCCCTTATAAATTTGAGAAAGGATTTTCTAATTGTTTTCAAAGGGTTATTCTATTAGGGTTATTTTGAAATTTAGTTTAATTTTTCAAAGAGTTAATATTAATTAAATTAATTATCAAATCAATTCCAAAATTGAAGTAATTTTTCTTAATATGATTAATATTAATAATTTATTGATTCCCAGTTTAATTTTATAAATTTTGTTTCTAAAATTAGAATTAATTAGATTAAAATTAATTAATTAGACTCTTTAAAATTAAGAAATTTTTTTCTTAAATTAAATTTATTTATTTTAATTTGATTGAGTTAAATTAAATTTATGGCTTTATTTGTTTAGAGAATTATTATTCAATTTATTTAGAAATTTTTTCTTTACTTATGAATAGTAAGTTTCTAGATTTATTAGAAAAAGTAATTTTCTTGGTTAAATTTTGAAAAGTGTTTTCATTTATTAATTAAGAAAAATGTGCTTTCTTTAATATTTTGAAAATAGTTTTCAAATTTATTAAAAGATATTTTTAATTAATCAAGAAATTAATATTTAAGTAAATAATATAAATGACTTAATTAATTAAATTTAAAAGTGTTTTATTTAATTTTGAAAATAATTTCCTTTTAATATTAGAATTTTTTAATTAAGAAAAAGTAATATCTAATGAGATTAGAAATAGTTTTCTGACCAGATTAGAATGTGTTACCTATATAATTTTGAAAAAGGAGTTTTCCTAAATTGTAATGAGTAAAAAGAATACTTTATTAAAAATTGTTTTCAATTAAATTTTATTAAATGAGTCAAGATAATTGGAAATAGTTTCCAATTGAATTTGAAAACTGTATTCGAATCAAATTAAGTTTCTATTTAAAATAGGAATTTAATACATTTAGGAATCAATAAGTTTAATCTAATTTAATTTTTCTAAGGAGTTGGAAATATTATTTTAGAATATGAAGATCAAAAACTAAAATCAAACGAAACTTGATGTTTTATGTATATAATTTGATTATGGGTGCATAAATTGCATACTTTATTTATATGTTTGATATATATATCGGATGGATGTCAAATTGTATGTTTTATATGTGTGATATTTTACATGCAATTTTATGTTTGATGAGACAAACAAAATAAATCCCTCATTAAAATATTAAGTACATGTTGAGAACGTGATTGTTGCCTTCTACTGTTATAAGAATAAACTGGAGTTTTATTTATTGATAGGATTGTTGAGTAAACTCAAGGTCATTTTATCCCAAATATTTTGTCTTTTGACAGTGAGTTTTACTTATCTAAATTTGCGTGATTTGGATGAACAAACTAATGATCACATGAATTTAGAGGCATAGTTAGGAATAAAATATAAGACATCTTTTGGAAAGAGTTGTTACCTAACAAATCTAGAAGTCACAGTAGATGTGATTGATAAATTGTTATCTACCTAATTTAAGTTTAGTTGATTTGTTGAGCAAACTCAACATCAACTATATTTGAATGAGATCCTAGCCCACTAGAAAGATTAGAGTAATCTTTTTGAATAGTAGAGAGAGATATTATTTCAAATAAAATAGTAAGAGTAACCAAATATATGTTAGAGTCCTAATCTTATTTGGTAGTTATGACATAAATTAAATACTTGCTTTTCTTACATTTGTATTGTATTCTAAGTAGAATTTGCCATGTTTAGTATAGTTGATACTATATTAGTGAACCAAATTTCTTAGAAATAGGTTATGTTTGAGAAGAGTTTTCAAAGTTAGATAAAAAAAAAGTTGTATGTGTATTATGTAATTTTGCTATAATCCCTTCTCACTCGGTGACAAAGTTTTAGAGATATGTTAAAATCATATAAATGAAAAAATGTAATAACATTTTGAGTTGACTAATGTTGCATAAACTTTGATGACAACATGTAAAATCTAAGTCAACACCATGATAACAAGATGCAAGAGGTTGCATATAGTAGAATTGAAAGGTATAGTACTTAGTTGGAATTGTTCTACTTAATTTAGCTTACTAAAAATATAAACATAGACATCAATTAAAGGCATTTGCTATAGTATGATAATAGTTGTCATAAGAAGAAAAATGATTGCATGACTTTTATTGCCTAAACGAGATATGATAGAGATCATATGTATTTTTAGTTCATATTTATGAGTATTTGGTACTGAATATAGATTCAACATTATTATAATGTTCAAAGCATGATAAGAAATAGATTGATAAGTAAAAGTAGTTGATCTAATTTTATATAAATAATTTTTATGTGTTAGATAAAACACATAAATGTGACTATGCTTTTATGCTATATTGGTTAAATCAACATAACAAGAATCATAAAGTTACATTCTAGGATATATGTATCCTTTTGATTATGAATCATATGAAACTTGTGAAACTTTTTAAGTTGAAGAATAACCAAATCAACCTTTTGTAGAAGGATGATGATGGTATTGAATTTTTAAATATATATGTGATGTATTAGATGGAATAATAATTCATAAGAGGATAATACTTATATTTCATTAGATTACTAATGACTTTATGTGATATGGTCATATGTATTAAATGAAATGTTGATTTAAAATTTTGAAAACTTCAAATAGTTTAAATCTAAGTAAATATTAAACATTGAGAATACTGAAGCACTTTGATGAGATCAATTTGGCGAGATTTAAATTTTTGTTTATCTATAAGAATGAGATTCTCTAGTAAATACTTTCATAACAAAATTTTATAAAAGTATGGTTTTACGTAAGAAGAAAAAATATAAGATATTGTATAATGCGATAGTATTTCTTCTATACCTATGCCTAGTACAATGACTTACCTTTAATAGTTCTAATTAAATCAATTAGCATGATTTTATATCAGATATGGAAAACTAATACTTTGAAAGAGTCAAAGTTAATGAGATGTGATGCTTGATTGAAGCATGTATGATTGAAGCATGTATTAACTATCAAGTTTAGAACTAAATTAGGTAATAAAAGGTTATAAGATATCCAAAAGGTTTGATATAATGTTACAAACTTGTCGAACAAATTGTTTATTTCAATGTATACTTATAGGATAATGGTTTTCAGGATAAGTTGTGGGAGTAAGATAAAATTTAAAAAGTTCAAATCTCATTACAGTATATCTAATTGGAACTGGTGCCTTTGTTAATATATTTGATGTGTAGTTGAAAGGATATGGACGTTGAAAGATTCACTTTCATGATGAATTCAAAGAGTATGTTTTGAGATGATTGTGAATTTATCATGTCTACATGAAAGGTGGTGGAAGTATAGTTTTCCTCTTCAGTCGGAGTATGTAGAGACATATTGCCTACAGAGAACAGTAATTCTGATTTTCAATTGTTGAAAACATAATGTCCAATAACAACTCTTATTGGATATGAAAAGGTAACAACTTAATTTTGAAATTAGATATGTAGAGATAGATTGAAAGTTGTTTACCTACTCTAACTCCAAATAGATAGATAATGTACTAAAAGTATTTAGTATTTGAAATATCTGATACTTATGAAATATTAAAAATATCCATTATTCTATGTATGACTTGATATTTGAGTTTAAGGAGATAAGGATAATTACTTTAGAAGTAAATCCTAATTAAGATCTATTTTACTTAAGAATAATATCTTTTAAGTTTAGAAAGATTCCAATATAGCAATGGTTGTTAATTAAACCATAATACATTTTTCTTTTAGTGGAAATGAATAACTGAATCAATAAGTTCTTTAGTGAACTTAATGTAGTTACTTGCATTATTTAAGACAGTAATACTATGGAACATTAGAGCCATTAGGCATGTAAAAAGAGATAACGTCTCATTAAAGATCCAAGGATGTATTTAGGCAAAATTTCTTAATTATGATGATAATTAAGATGAAAGTTGTAAGATTTAAGCTAGTGCTCACTATAGAGAATCAAGTAGAATTCTCCCATTAAGCCACTATCCTAGCAGTAACATAATCATCATAGAGTGATATAGTATAAGATACTTAAACGATTGGTTTAGTGCAAATGGGAGACTCTTAGTTTATGCTTTACAACCAATTGATTTGTTGTAGTTTAGTAATAAAATAAATTAAACATATTCTTTACCTTGTACGTGTTTAGATGTATATGATAAAGTCAATGAGATAATTATACGTTGCAAATAAAATTATAATTAGATTATAATTATAAGATTTATATTACATTTATGTATTATCCCTAAATTGTTTCTGGTATTAAGATTAGACATTAATAGAACGTAAAAAAATAGCACATGTTTTTACTTTTGAAAGAAGTAGTCAATCTCATAAGCTAAAGTATGAAGATACTTAAAAAAATGCTGGGTGTTTGTTAGAGAACAAGTTCACTAAATTGACTTGACATGAGAAATATATTTGAAACATTACTTGTATGTCTATAGAGATTCTAATTGTGATGATTATCTAAGTGATCATTTGACTTGAGATCTTCAAAGTTATCTTCTATAGAGATTGCTATATTTTGATAATATCTATAACCTATTATAATCATACATCATTCAGTCGATAATCATCGGATGTAACATGAACTATATAGAGGCAACTGAGTGATCAAGTTAGGATTCATTGCCTTAAAGAAATTAGAGAGAATATTCTATTGTTCTCAATTAGTATTGATTTGAAAAATCTTTAGTTAGGATATAATAATGCTTTATAAGTAGTTTACAAATGTTATTATGTGAATCAATAGCTAATGACAAAGAACTAATATAATGTACTCAAAATAGAGTATAAATTAATTTCATACTCTATGTCTAATATGAGCATTATATGATGAAATTATTAAATTATACGAAAAATAATACATGGAAAGATTAGTCAAAACTACTTTGACACTCCTAAATATTTGGATGGTCATGATGCGTTGCTAGGTGTCAATCTTGATATATGATTATAAATTGTTTAATTGGAGAATTAACGATAACTAAAAGGAGTTTTAATTTATCTAATTCTAATTATGAATTAGAATTTATAATCATTTCCAACATATTTGAGAACTTAAGGAGTCTTACATAAAGAATGAGTTGAAGAAAACAAAGATATTTTAATCAAGTTGGACTTGATTGTAAAGTTTGAGAAACTTATGGTTAAATATGAGATATTAAATAAATAAGGATCAATATGAAATATTGGATCTTATTTAGACATAATTGATATTTAATCAGAATTATTTATGATTCTAATTAAAGTATAATTGAAATAAAATTTAATTTTAACTAAATTACTAAAACGTTCAAAGCCTATTATAAATAGGCTTATGCTCTAATGAAGCTAGCACTTCTTGCTTAACTATCGGATCTCTCAACCTGTTATGTGGATGCCATTAAATGTCGAACACTTTTACAGTTACGTTGGTTGAGATTGATCAATTTTAAAAATGCTTCAAAGGGTACGAAAAAATAAGATACGAATTAAAATTTATGTTTTATTATAATTTATGCATTCATCATTTTATAGAATTAAAATGATTTCAGTTTTTGAGAAATTAAAATATAAAAAAATCATAATTATTCTGCTGCATTCGGTATCTTATCCCAATTTTCCACCGGATATAGCATAATAAAAACTTACTTGCCTTAACTAACAATGCAACTAACTCATCCCTTTTTTAGACATCACTGCATACATGAGACATGTTCAATAAACATGCAATAGCTTTGTTGGAATATCAAAGAAAATGGAGTCCTTATAGAATCACAGGTTGTCCATCTCCATGTTGGACATTTTTTTCCTTAGGGACAATTTTGTCAATATCTCATAGAGTTGGACTAACATTAATTATAATTTTGGTTTTAATTAAATTACAGGGTAAGTTGCGTCATTTGATCCAGATAAAGATATTAAAGTGGCCCAATAAATGATCTAAAGCAATGGGTTGAAGTCTGGGTGGAAAATGGATTCCAATTAGTGTGGACCGGGTCCATATCGGCCTTGTGATGGGGAAGCCCGATATAGAAGCTATATAAAGGTAAAGTCTCCTACAATTACTGAAGAAGAGCATTCTCGAGCATATGGTTCTTGACCCGTTAAGGAAGCTCAGGATTTGAGGAAACTATAGAAAAGCCTTGCCCGTGAGTCGGTGAGCATTTTTCGCTAAAGGACCCGGGAGATTCGGAGGTGTTTAGAGATCGGAATCGGCATTGGAATCAGAGATGGAACCGAATCCAGGTATTTCGCATTACCTTCATTTTTTATCCTTTCACGGGATCCCAGGGTACGTAATAAGGTCCTCTCTACGTACTAACATGTGATATCAGAGCGGTTACGTGATCGGATTGTCGGAATCGAAAGTTTTTTTATTTTTCATCTCATTTGGTTTTCCGTTGATTTTGATTCATTTTTGAGCTTTTTTGCGTGATTGATTCGTAAAAGTAGTTTACATAAGGTTAGCTACGAAAAACGGGTCAAAAACGGACCGATCGGAGCAAAAAAGGGCTCCCAGGATGCCGAAAATGGCTTCCGGCGTCGGAAGCTTCGGAGGGCTACAGTGCGTGGGGCGCGCGCATACGGAAGGTGAGTGCTTGGCACGTGCCAATTGTCGCACGCCGCGCGGCACCAACACGCGGTCGACGCGTGTCCCACAGCCCACGTCCTGACCCTCGTGGAATGGCAGGCGCGTGCCCTGCATGCTCCCATCTGGGCCGTTCACGCGGCCGCCCACATGGCATCGTGGATGCGCGCCATGTGGCAGCACGTGCCTAGCACGCGCCCACAGTGTCCGGCGTGTTCGCTCTCGCGTGTGCCGTGCACGTGCGGCACGCTGCCACGCACATCGACGTCATGTCATCGGCGGCTGACGTCTGTACAAAAGCTTCAGTGCATTTTCTAAAAAAAAATCCCCAAAAATTCCAAATTTCTCGTAAGGTAACTCGGAGTGTTTCGGATCAGTTTTCGGGTTCGAGAAATTTATAAAGTAACCTTTTTCTATTTTTCTGGATTTATTACATATGTAATAAATTAAGGTTTAACTCCAGAAAA
>JANVCL010000212.1:22306602-22319996 GCA_026546855.1 Erythroxylum incrassatum | reverse complement strand
GATGATAAGTAGATGTTGTATGTGAGAATTGCAGATTTAGATCCTTACTTCTTACAACCTATTAAGCAGGTATAAGGTTTAATTAGACATGAATGAGTCATGCCAAATTTTTAGTAGAATATAGAAAAGTTGGGCTTACTACGAGTTTTGGTGGCATTAAGCCTACCCATTTCCTAGTGCAAACACGGCCCAAAAAGGGTGGGTCGTGTCAGATGCTACACTGATCAACTAACGCTCTTCAATTAGTTGTTATAATGGCTAGTTCTTGACTCCAACAACTAGTAAGGGGTACTAAAGTCTTACAAATACTTTTTTTTCTTATTGTTCCTTGCTTCAACAAGCATTTGGATGTCTTTTACACATATTTCTAAGTGTTTATCAAGCATTTGTGTATCATTATCCAATATTTATATAACACCTCTTATATGGAACCTACAACCACCCACACACATAACGCCCAAAATTCTTGTACATACATTCATGGTATATAATTCTATTAAGTGTTGTACATGTATATATTACAAAATTTCATATCCAACCTTATAATTACAGTTCTTCATGAGCAAAGCAAGAAAGATGAATATGAGAAGAAAAACCACAAACTTTTACCTTGATTTTCACCTAGGATTAGCTTGAGTCCTTATGCAAAATGATGTGAATAAGAAGATGGAATGGAAAAGAGGTGAGAAAAGAAAATTCTGGAGTTAAAACACTCCATGCATGTCCCTCTCCCCACTCTTCTACCTCCCACTTCAAGAAGTTTCTAGTCTTACACACATGTTTCAATCTCATTGGTCTACATGTTGATTTTTGGCAAAATTGCACATTTGGTCCTTCTTCTTCCTTTAATTCCACATTGACATATAAATTTGTCAATTGATAACATTCTAGTTTGCAACTCACATATAATTATTCATGTCTATGCCTAAATGAAGAAATTACCAATTTACCCTTATCTTTTAAATTAATTACCATATGTCCCTTACTATGCTTAGATACACTTAATTCTTTATGTGTACTTCTTAATGCACCCTAGGCATACTATAATGCTTCTAGGGTATAATATATTGGTGCCTTACAATTTATATGAGTGGGCCTCTTTAGAGCTATTAAAGTGATAAAGTGAGATATTTTGAGTTATGAGCTTTAATTTTGGCACTATGTTATTGTCTTTAGGGGTGTTTTAAGTAGCCTTAAGGCTCCTCTTCACCATAAAGGAAGATTATAAAAGGGTTCCTCTTTGTCAAAAAATATTGTACAAATGTTGTTCTTCGCTTTAAAAGAAGAATTATCATATAATTATTATAAGAGTTTTAGAAGCGGACATAGGCAAGGTTATATACTAAACTATTATAAATCAGTTTGCATTATTTCTTCTCTATCCTCTTTATATTATTATTCATTTGTTTGATTTATATATGTTAATCAATGTCTTTATTCTTATATATACTGGTTATTATTAAATTGAGTTTATTGGGTTAGAAAATTTTGTTAAATTTTATAAACACCCAATTTACCTCCCTCTTAGGGACCATTATGAACTAAAAAGATAAAAGCAAAGTGGCTGTCAAACACATTTCAAAAGTCACCTAGGTTAAATTTAATAAAAGTAGTTATAGTTATTGTTATAAAAATAGTCTTATAATTATTAAACTTAACAATTAATATATTCTCATAAACTATACATGAGAAATGATGTCAGACTGGTATTTACACTAGTGTTGATTTTGTTTTGGAACTTTTATGTACCAAAAAGTAGTGTGTAACTGGCGCCTAACGTTAAGTTGTAATCAATGTCGATTTTATTTTGTAACTGTCTATGTAACATCATGATAAGTCTTGCACCTTTCACTTACATCCCTCTGGCGCTGGTATTGTTCTACTTCTTAACCTCTTTAAACTTCAGGAAAAATAGGCTAGCAAGTTTGATGCTTATTATGCCCTTTTCCATTAACTTCTCCACTTTTGACGTCTTTGATCTAGAAATGAGTTCCAACATCTACAAAAAAAAAAATCTATCTTCTTATCTTCTAAATAAATCTTAGATCTCCTTAATTGGATAATGGTTGAGAAAGTTACACTTAATTATAAGTTTTTTTCCTTAAAATCATCACAAGATATTGAACCAAACATAGAAAAACATATACTCGACATAGAACATGTTATAGAAATGTCAATTACCAAGTAATTTAACCTTACGTCTCTTAAATTTACCATTTTAATACTATCCATGCATATTATTCTCTTAGTTTAGAACACTCTTTTCCTATAGTTTCAATAATTTCTTTGGCGACGACCCGGAAACTCTTTCTGCATTATTTTTAAAGGGAACCAATTTTTGTTCATGAGTCTTTACGTGAATAGATCCTTTTTGCTTTCCAAAACTTTGGGAAGCCTCTAGGCTTTACCAAAACTTGAATCCCGGTTTTAAGAAAAGAAAACAAGTCATTTGACCTTTCTTTAGACTAATGAATTTGGTCTTTGAGCTCATAGTAACCATACGATACGAATAGTGTCTCTTCTTTTATAGATCTCCAACTCACTCAAGGGAGCAGGAATTAGGCAGCCAATCTGATGATGGCCTCCGTGATCGGCATCAATTCTTTAGTCTTGGACTGGCCTATTTGTCATAGGCTTCAGCTTTCCGGTAGGCCACCAACCTTCTTAATCTAGGGAAGGCAAAATTTGGAAATGTAACTCCATGGGCCTAGCTTAAAGTAGGCCTGAGATTTGCTTTATTGACATGCATTACTCCTTTTCCCTAAAGTGTTAATCCGCTTATTTTCCCATTCGTACACACCTGACAACGTCCAAAAATGTCAATAATGATCCAATAAATAGAGTTAAGATCTTTTATTTAATATTATAGTATTTTATGGTATTCAATAAATTTCAGTCATTTATTTATGTGGGTCTTGCGTGAATTTCGCAAAATAAATGATTGAAATTTTATGAGACACAATAAAATATCATAATATTAGACAAAAAATCTTATTTCCAATAAATATAGCTCAGAACCTTAAATATAGGAAATCCTATATATATAACCGTTGTGGTATGGTTAAACTCATCTAAAACGATATAATCAATAGTACAATATATGCATATAGTCATTTCTACGGCAGTATTGGCAATATGGTTGCAGGCTTATCTGCAATCTTCTTTGGTCTCATCTCGGCTTAGGAAAGGGGACATAGGCGTATTGTCCTTAATTCAAATTCTCAAGAAGCGATCCGTTTAGTTTAAGATGGTCAATTTTTAGTCCATCCTCATGCTAACTTGTTGGGTGATATTTTAGCAATATTACAATGGAGCTAAGGTTTTTAGAAATCTTTCTTTTCAATATCTACAAACTTGGTGCTACTTGATGCAAGCGAGGTTTGCAAATTTTTCTGTGCTCTCAAAATTTTAATCTGTATAGTGTATACACTTGAATATATCTATTGTGGGTTTTTACATTATAAAAAAGAACAAATGCAAATAGTGACCACTGATAATATAGCTAAAAGAGTAAAGAGCAATACCTGATGACGTTGATGATTCCATTCGGATTGATTCTGTCTCTCAAACCGCGTATGAATGAATAAGATATAACCCAAAAGAATATTTCCAGTGTCGAGTGACTCCAATGGGACAAGAGTTCCAATGCCAGAGAAAAGCAATAAGAGGTCAATGTCATTAGTTTTCATGGAGCTGATTTTGGCACGAGAGCACACCCAAAGTTAACAATATCTCGAGCTTACTTTACACATATTCTACAAGGCCTTTACAGGCAATCAAGACCCTTGTGTGAAAATCAGGATCAAGTAGATCAATTTCCACGCCAGAAGCAAGGAACTTTAGTCGACTGCAAATTCTTTGGAAACAAACTTCCACCACTAGACTAGCACCTTATTAACCTCTAATATGTTGTTTCTTCTTTCAGGATAATGTAAATAATGCAGCAAATACATTTGATAATTGAAACAAACTTACATGAAAAGGAGCAAAGAATAAAGCTAGGAAGCAGCATATTGCAAATTACGTGATTGAAGAAAAAAAAAACTTTATAAGGAACATCAGTGCATAAATTAATACTAACTAGATATACGTTTTACTTGAAACCATCTTTTGACCATAAATTCTACATCTATCTAGCCGTTTATCTTTTTTTAGAATACAAAAGAATTCATTTGGAGGTCAAGTAATCATTTTTTATTTGTCAAATTTTTTATTCTCATCTATCAAGATTTGAACCTGTCATCACTCTTCGTTTCCTTTAGGATTCATTCAAGATGTAATCCTTCGATTACTTATTGAAATTACCTGTAAAGGGTTTCTTTGAGCAAAATAAGAAGATTACAAAGAATGAGGACAGATCGCAGAGAGCATTGGGAGTAGGGTGAAACAGGCCAACATGAGATTCATTGCAGGGGTAGGGGTCCAAACAGAAGAAGGGGTTTCGACACATGTAGGGAGGAGATTGGTTGGAGAGTTGGTATCTTGGAGAAAGAGACGGTAAAGACACGTCCATCAAACTAAAAAATCTCCAATCTGACACTTATGTATGTGCAGTGAGGGGCCAGAGTTGCAGAAAAAGAACACGGACCATGAGACCAATCTTGCAAATCTTATTTTAGAAACTTCAGTCACAGAACTCACAGACAGACAGTGGGCTGAATTGCAGCAAAGTGAATCCAAGTTCGCAGATACCCCATGGACTACAGTTCCTGCTCCGCAGGTCGTTGGTCGTTTCACTTTCATTTTTGTTTTCCAGGAACTGGTAAAACACATTGAGAAATGTACATCTTGCAAGAAGTTTGAATAATAGTATGTAGTCAAACTTCCTCAAAGAACTCACACTTGAAGAATCTGTATACACTTGAAGAATCGTATTTAAGATTTTCAAATAAATTATAATATAAGGCTGAAATAAGTCCTGGCTCCCGGCCTCGGAACTCTGTAAAGAAGTTGTGTAAGAAATGAAGGCAACACACAATCGCCTGTCTGACAACAGACAAGTCCCTTTTCTCCAACAGTAAAAACGTTCTGTTCCCTAATAAGGAAATATGAAAATTGTATAATATTTATTATGCATTGATTAATATACAACAGTTATATTTTAACCCCGTCAAAATGATTTTAGGATTAGTACAGCAAGTTTTTCAGAGCCACGTGAGAACACTAACCAATTGCTGAACTGTACGGACAGCGATTCTTGTGTTTACACGAGGAAGTTTGTGCACGCATGCATGCTGCACTCTCTCACTTCAGATGCTTGTCATTACTCTTGTTAAGTACTCTTTCACTATCTCCATGTCAAAAATCTACAGAATTCGGTGAAGCTGACATTTCTTATATTACATGTACCACTTGTGGATCAGTGTCTTCTTCTTCTCATTCCATTCGCTTGTGCTTATAGATAGATCATATCATTAAGTTCTACTTAGAGAGATATTAACTGCGCTTGTCATCATTAAACTCTATGTTAGTTTTAGAGATGATATTACACCTTTTGAGTTTTGAGACTGAGACAAGTGAAGGAGTCCCACTGGATCTCACTTATTAGGAGCATATGATATGATGTGTGGTAAACCGATCATACTTTGGACCAAGCTTAAATTTGAAAGGGTAAAACTTTGAAATTATAGTCACACGGGGAAAAAAGAAAAAAGGAAAATCAGTGAGGCCTGACTTGTACCATCGAAAGAAATGAATAGGTCGTGTGTAGAAATAATTTCGATCAAGCAAAGCAAGTGGACGGAACAGAAAGCTGTAAGCATTCGCAGAAGTGCAGGGTCTAGGGTCTAAGGAAACCGCACCCCTCACGTGAAAACACCCTATTTATCCCATCTCACGCACTAACATTTACTCCTCCACCAGCCCACACACCATCGACGTCGTTTTTTCTTTTTCTAATTTCTAGTTGTAAAAAACAGTAAACTAAAATTATTTTGCTTGCATTTAATTTCATTATTTCAAAAATGATTTGTAATATATAAAATTAATTAAATTGGTCTCATACAACAGTTTAAACTATTGTGATAAAACGATCATTTAATATAATATCAAAACCTTTACAATCAAATGGTCGTAAATTTAATTCTTACCACTTATCTATTATTCAGCACAAAATAAAATAAGTTTGTATAAATTTCAAGTCTAAATAATTTTTATTTTTAATAATCCACGTAGCATGTCAATTGGTTGGCTACTTTAAACAGCTATAATCCACGCCCTGCCTGAAGAATGGTCCCTATCTTGATTTTGGGAACAAATACGATAATTAAAAAATTCAAATTTTTATATGTTTTTTCGAGAACTTAATCGTGCGAGGAGTCTATTAAAGGCAAAGATTTGCGGGCAAGCGGGGTTCAGTTCTCTCTTTGAAGTTGTTGCACGTTCAACAATTCCATTCTCTGTCTCCTCCATTTTCCTGTTCGTTTTCTCTCAATTTTCCCTGTAAACTAACGACCCTAGTCGTCATTTCTCACGAGAACCTCACCCTGTCAACTTTTCCTGCTCGACCCTTTTCGTTTTCTCTCCTGGATCTCTGGAATTTGATGGATTTTTCCGATTTTGACAGCGTAAAAGCAGAGAAAGCAAGCGCCATGCGAAGTTACAATCAGCTTCCGAACTTGACGAGGTTGTTTCGAGTAATTGAGTTTTGTCTTGCTCTGCTAATTCTCTCTTGGGCCTCTACTCGTGTTCCGTTCGCCGTCAGAATCTCCCGCGAAGTTTTCAGGAGAGTGGCCGGAGTTGTTTCTAATCCTCTTTTTGTTTTCATGATCTGCAACGCCATTGTGGCCACTCTATTCGTAAAGTCCAAGAGATTTTGCGGCGAGAATCCTGCCGCGAGCAATGCTGAGACTGAACTCTACGAGGAGTTCATTAAAAACAGCGAACATCGTTGTCTCAAGTCCTTGTCAGAGAATCCTCCTTCTCATACAACTCTTTCTCTGTCTCTTGGGACGGATGATACTTTGTACCAGGATAAAGAGATCATCTCTCTAGTAAATGTAGTAACCAACACGTGTGTCGAGGAAAGGAACAATGATTTTGATGATATGGGTTTTTCCTCGGGTTCTGAGTCCGACTTGGGTTCAGATTCAGACCAACCAAAGGTTTATCGCCGGACAATGCCGGATAACGGGAAGAGTAAAAGCTCGGAGAAGGTTAAACATAAACTCCGACGAATGGAGACGGAGAAGTGCCGGAAAATGGTGACATCAGCCGACGAGAAGCAGTGTCCAGAGGATGAGTTGAGTAAGGAAGAGTTTCAGCGTGCAGTGGATGACTTTATCGCCAGGCATCTGATGTTTCGTCGCCAGGAGTCTTTGGCAATTGTTCTTCAGAAAGAATAAGGAGCAAAGAAAAGAAAAAATAAATAAAGATCACGACTTTCCTCCCTTTTGTTAGGAAATTGCTCCATTTAATCCTTTCCATGTACAGTTAATCTCTCCAAAGAACAAAAGGACCTTGTATTGAGGGTTTAATTATCCTAGAGCGTAATAAGCATGAAAATCAAGGGGGTCCATGAGCAGGATGGTTAGTTTTGTTTGTTTCTGTAAAATCCATCTTGTGGCACCCGTTGATTGTGATTTTTAGGATGAGATGTGAGTGATTCTACTTTTTTATGGGAAGCTAAAGGAGATTCTGCAATTGGAAATACAATGTTCATCTTGTCTGTTTTTACATGCTGAAATGGGTGTCGGGTGTAAACTTTTCTTTCTTTTTGCTCTCTTTATAATGGTGGGATGGAGTGATGGAACGTACTGTATTCCTTTCAGCATTGTGTTTTGCAGTACCTGTATATACTTGTACTTTTTCTTACCACTGGTCTTCTTCATTTCTGTTTCTTTCGTTGGTTCAACTTTACCAGTCCTGAACTTGCCAGTTCACAGGCTAGAAATTATTCAAGTTGTAAACCTTGGCTCCAAGTTCACCAAGGTGAAATGGTAATAAGTGTTTCAAAAAGTACCAGAATTGATTGAGCGGCAACTTACCAATACCATAGATGGACTGCAACTTCTTTTGTTTTTTGGTGCTCCTATTCTGTCCTTGTTTGCTTTTTGGTCCTGGCACAGAGCTGACAAATTCCTATCCAGGTCATTCAAGCTTTAGATGTTCTAAATCAAAACTGTGACTATTGCCTTGAAGATTAAGTGGTTAAACCATCAATTCAGAAACAAAAGGCTCTTTTGCGGTGTTATTAGGGTTCAGATCTTCTGTTCAGTATTACTCTGTCTTATTTTATTTCATATAATTTCAGTAATTTATTTTGTGAGACCTACGCAAATCTTATGTGGGTCAAAATAGTTAAAATTTATTGGATATAATAAGACATCATAATATTAAATAGAAGATCTGAACTCGTGTTGTCGGGCTACTGTTGTATGATTATGAAATGGACAAACTTGGTTCTTCGAGGGAAGACAATTGTTGTAAAAAGTTGAAACATTTCGCTCCTCAGAAATAGTTATTTGACAGAAAATATCTTGACAGGGTTATAAAGGATCGTCCCCACAACCTTGTAATAATTTGCCCTTTGTCAAGCAACTGACGTCTCTAGTGGATATTTGGCACCAATCATAACATAATTATATGATAATGATTCCCTTATACTATTTGTACTTTACGTTCACCGCCCCCTGCAATTACTCGTTGAAAAAGTCACTTTTATCTTGAAAGATTAAATTCTGAGTGATGGTCCGCATTTGTGCCTGCCTTAATTTAATCCTTTCTTTCTTCTCCTTTTCCCCTTTCAATTGGGGCAGTCATGATTATTTCCACCATAGATGTTGTATGATTAGAATTTAAAAGGGTTTTACCCTACTTTTCCTTTCACTAATTGCACTCCTTAAGAACCTGCGACCTCTTTTTGTCACTTGAACTCTCTTTGTACCTTTCAATTGTTCCTTTTGGAAAAGCGTCAAGTGAAGATGTTTAGGTATGTCATCATGGGGTGGGGAGTTTTCAGTGGTTGTTGCCAACAGGCAACACCTTTCAGGAAGAAACCAGTGGCTTGTTATTAATTTTTATGTGTATCATCTTACCCTTATCCATTTGCTGGAGAAGTTTTTCCCAAAGAAAAATCTTTTTTTTTTGGGTCTAAGCCTTCAATTATTCTGCTAAAGTTGACCATCTTCTCCTGTTTATTCAAATACCTTTCTTATTTTTCCAGCATGATTTTGGCTTTATTGCTGAAAAGTCGGGGAAAAAAACTTGGAAAGTAGATATGCAATGATGAGTTGCAGCACTCCAGAGTTGAAATGGACTGACCATTTGTGCAGAGGCCACATTTCGCTGCAGAATTCCATTTGTGCTGTTTAATATATCTAATCCATACCATAACGCTTTATCCACATAATTTTAAAAAAAAACTATGTAACTTACTAAACCATGGATTTCTTCGTTTCCAGGTTGTAGTTTTCTGAAGATTTCTTGTTTGGAAAATGGTTAAGCAAACTGGTCCCCATGTTTCAATTATGACCAGATCTCAAAATCTTCCCGTGAAATAAGAACTGTTTAGCTTTGTTCACCAAAATGCATATAATTTTGTTTTCCTGGAAGGTAAAGGTTTTCTTTAGAAGGTGATATATTTATGGCTTACTTGAGTCTTACGTTCTTCTTTTTTTACTTTTGATAAACTTACTTTCTGCTGCTACCCCCACTTCAAACTCTATCAAACAATTATACAATTCTCTTTAAACAACATAGCATTGATTTGATTCCGATTTTGCAGACCCATCAAATTTATGGTTTAAATTCCAGAAATTCGGTCTACCATATGACAAAAATGCACTGGTCAAGTTCTTTCGATCCTCGCTTTCTGTCATGGAATTAGTCACTGGAATTGAGCATCTATTCCCTGAAGTCATCAAAGATGCCAATCCTTTGGAACCTGCAAAAAGAAAGAAGCATAAATGATCTTCATTTCCACGTCTAAATCACAAGCAGTTTACATACCTGGATTGATTGGTGGGCTTGTATCAGATTTCAGGCCATATCATAAACTCTAAAATATAGATCCTTCATCTCCTTGTTATCATTGGACTGTGGTCGATGTCAAGTAATGCGTGCCTCGTAATTTGCCACTTAATTAAGAGCAGCAAATGCAATATATTCCACGTCCATAACTACAGACTCTACCTAAATCTTGAACGGCGGGTAATCTGTTATAATCATTAAGTCTGCAAGCTGAAAATGCCAGCCAATTCCTTTTTCAGCCCCATACTACAATTTAATATAATTGTACATATCACTTACAATTGCGCTTGCACTATCCGAATGATGCCCCAATAGACCACAAGACCTTGATTTATCAACTCCTTTATTCTAGTACGTTAGACTATGTTTACAGTTGGAACAGTTACACAACCTGCTCGGAATGTCCGTCGACTCATGGCCTGTGTTGGTTGGGTCCCGGGACAGTGATTCTGTCAAGAAACATATCAAATCCACATGGAAGGCCAACCGTTAGATCACAGCGAGACTGAGTCAGTCCATTCTTTTCACCGAACAGGTTCTAGTTGTGGGTCTGTACCGAGGAAAGAAAAAGAGGGTAAGAATTAGTCACTGTTTTGGATAATAACTTTTAGTAAGTACTGACTTGGCGTGAAACCTACTTTTCGGTCATTCAACCATTGATAATTTTCGTGCATTGAAACCACATCCTGCTCTTTGCTCAGATCTCAGTGGCACCAATTATTAAAAATAAAAATCTACAGTTGTGAGTTGATCGAACGCAGAAGACAGGAATGAATCAAAGTTGATTACAGGAAAAGGGACAACAAGTTCTTGTACATTTTAATGGACCACCACAAAAATCATTTCAGGTAGGCAAAGCTTGGCAAACCTCAAGTTCTTGTCTGTCAAAGAACAGATTGTACGTTTATGACTCTTTTTAACTGTGGCCATTATGGACAAGAAAAAACAATCTAGAGTACCTAAAAGGAAAAGATCAAAACAGGCAACTCCTATAGTCTATAAAGTACAATGCCAAATGGCTACCATAGAACTAAGAAACATGAACCAGCTCAAAGGGCCCTCAAAGAACACACGGATTGATAAAAGAGAAAAAAGAATGATACCCATCAACCAAATTATGATTGTATAAGGACAAATTTATGTGTATAGACTGTAGCCTTCTTATCTAACTACTAGCTAGGTGCGCACGCTTTAGCTGGACTGTAACAGAGTTGGCATGCAAGTGGCTGAATCAGACAAACTATTTCTTCAGTATACCCACGTCCAGTCTTATTTCCAGCAGGACAGTAAAGTAATAAACATGGTGTCAATTTCGGACTATGTGACGAAGTTTCCGTTCCCTAACCCAGATGTGGATTGAACTGATTCCCAGTCTACGAGATAGATTTCCGAACTTGATGTAATTTATATGATGAGCAAGTTGACATGAGCGGTCATTATAGTGTAGATCCTTCATGTCATTTATAGAAATGACTTGTACTACAGCTATATGGGCGGTTCTTGCTCTTGATTTGGTTTAATTCAGCGATTGATAGGCTAATTTCCTTTATTTTGAGGCTACCTCTGCTTTCAGGCAAGGCTATAGATTCACGTCTACTGAACTTACTTGTACTAAGTCCATGGTGGAAGAACTGTTGACGTTAAACGAACAAATACCTAATGAGATGCTCTTTCTGAGAAAAGCACGTAATCGAGACACCTCTCTCTGTTCTGTTGTTTAGTTGCAATATGGAGTGCATTGATTCTACTTATCCTATAAGAAAAGTAAGGTTTCTGAATTCTGATCAATTTGCATTATTTTTAATTTAATTCTTTTCTATATAATTTCATTTTATAAGACAAGATAACATATTTTATTAAGTGATAGGAAAGTAAAGACAGGAAGCTCATGACCTCAGGGACAGACAACACGTAACTGTTTGCTCTCATTTTCAGCCTAAAGTGCCTAATCAAATCTAAACTGTAATTAGACACAATCACAGATGGTGCAATACTTCAATACCTTGCTCCTGGAACCACAGATAGTGAGATAGATATCCGTTAACAACTCTTTCCAGCTCCTCTATTGTTTGCATGCTGGCTTGTACGGAGGATTAGGTGAAGTGCTTTTGTCCCTACTCATGTGCCACACGTACAAACGAGACTAGAATCTTTGTCTAGTTTTACTCTGTCTTATGAAATTTCAGTTATTTATTTTGCGAACCCACGTAAGTCTCATGCGGGACTCACATAAATAAACGACTAAAATTTATTGGACACAATAAGACACCATAATATTATACAGAAGATCTGGACTCCGTACAAACGCAACCACGAATTGACGATCCCTATGTTTAGAAGACTTGTGTCACGAATAACACTTTAAAAAATAGTTTCTATATTAGAGAGGTAGTATCCATCGTTTTCAAACAACATCCACTCAATCCATTATAAGCTCTATCTGGCTAAAAGTATAATGATGCTGCCATAGTGTTTTTCTTTTTGTTCCCCGCGGAAACTGATTGTCGGCCACAGTTTATCTCTTCCTTTCTGCTCTTGGAAAGCCAGGAAGGCCCAAGATTGAGTCTTGGCCCGTTCCAAATATTTAATTCTAGCCATTCAAAGCCTACATTTCGATTGCTACTTGAAAGAACAATGAGCATAGACAAAGATAAATGCAAGCTGCAAAATATGCAATATATCTATTATATATACAAAACTTGATTGCATTTCCATATGAAATTCACAGTTTCCTAAGAACAAGAAGATTAATGGGATTATTTTTTTCCTTATCCATTCCCTCATCCACTACTTCTGTATATCTTAGAAAAAGCCTACAAAAGCATTGATTCATGGATGGCCCGAACTGATGTTTAAAACTGTTGTTCCATAGCCTTTAACATTATTCATTACGGGAATAGATCAACTATTCCGGTGAATCAGTTTCTATTTTGTTCTATTAAATTTCATCCATAAATTTATGTAGGGTTCATATAAATACGTGGATAAAATTAAGTAGCACAGAGTTGAAGCACCCTAAGGGAATAGGATGCTCCAACCCATTCGTTACCTTCCATTCCCTCTCTAGTCCAATCATCTCCAACCTGTCTGACTGAAAAAACGCTTCTTTCCAACCTCTATTTCTTCCCTTATGGCCAATGTTATGAATACCGTACCGACCTCGGTACCGGATTGGGCTCTGGAACGAAACTGTACCGGTACCGGGTACCGTTTTGGGATATTTTTTAAATTTATAAAATAGTCCCTAAACTTTTTAAAATTTGCAAAATAATCCATATTACTATATCATACAGCTGTACTGTATACTTTACTAGTTTACTGTTTACATCAACCATGCTTTCAAAAATAATAATAATAAATAATAATGACAATTAATTTGAAATAACAATAATTTTTAAATATTTTACATATAAATAATAACCACA
>JANVCL010000212.1:22266453-22280325 GCA_026546855.1 Erythroxylum incrassatum | reverse complement strand
CTATCCTTTACCCTCATTTGATCACCTTAAATATGACCATATATCCTACTAAAATTATGGTATTGCATCGAGGACAACCTTAATCAATTTAATATATCTGACTTGAAAATTCCAGCAAGAAACCCATTCCCAAATTCAGATTCCATCCCTATTTCGTAAGCTAATATTCGAAAAAATTATGTTTTAAATTAAGAAATATATGAATCCTGAAGTTCTTTTACTTAAAAACAAGAAGTTGATGAATCAGAGCATGGGGTCAAAGCCCACCATATAAAAACCCTTAGTCCTTGACAACAAAAGAAGAAAATTGGGAATAAGAGCAATTAAAAGTGTGTTAGTGGGCTATACAGAAAATTCTAAAGCTTATAGGCTACTAGAAGTTGACTCTAATGTGATTTTAGAATCAAGGGATAATGAGTTCTTTGAGGATTTGTTTCTTAAAGACTCAATGGTAAATAAAGATCCATTAAATGGACCTACCCCTTCTCCAAGTGTTGAACTCTCAAGTGCTTTAAATAGGCCAAGTGTAGACCCTCCAAGTGAACCTAGGAGGAGTCAACGTCAAAGGAAGGAAAAATATCTGCCTTAAGATTTTATTTCTTCACAAGCTATTGTTTTCTTAGTTGCAGACAAAAGGGATATTCTACTAAATAAAACTCCAGTTTTATTACTTTTAGAGAAAGATCCTAAAACCTTTAGTGAAGCAATAAAATCAAGGGCTATAACATTTTGGAGAGAAGTAGTAAATGATGAAATAGACTTAATATTGTCTAACAATACTAGGGTTCTAGTTGATTTACCTTACAGGTCCAAACAAATTGGTTGTAAGTGGGTTTTTGGAAGGAAATATGCCACATATGGTACTATTCTAATTTAAAAAGAAAGGCTAGTAGCTAAAGGTTTTAGGAAAAAAGAAGAAATCGATTACTTTGACATATATGCACCGGTTGCTAGAATTACATCGTTAAGAGTACTTTTGGCTTTAGCTTTGATCTGTAGCCTTCATGTACACCAAATGGATGTAAAGACAACATTCTTAAATGGTGATCTAGATGAAGAAGTGTATATGGAACAACCGAAAGGCTTTGTGCTATCAAGAAATGAAAAGAAAGTATGTAAGCTAGTCAAGTCATTATACGGCTTGAAACAGACACCTAAACAATGGCATGAGAAATTTGAATCTATCTTACTCTTATATGGATTTAGATATAATAATGCTGATAAGTGCATTTATTCTAAATTCAATGAAGAGTATGGAGTGATCATTTGTCTCTATGTAGATGACATGCTCATTGTTAGTCCTATATGTAAAGGTGTGGTTGAAACTAAGAAGTATCTTTCTTCTAAATTCAAGATAAAGGATCTCGGTGAAGTAGATACTATCTTAGGCATTAAAGTTAAGAAACATAGTGGGGGGTTTTACACTCTCTCAATGATATTATGTTTAGGAAATCCTGATGAAATATCAACATTTGAATGTGAAAGAGGTAAGTACTCCTTTTGATCCTAACTTTAAGTCACATGAGAATGACGATAGTCCAATTACATAACTTGAATATGCTAGTATAATTGGAAGTCTAAAGTAAGCAATGAGTTGCACTAGACCAGATATCTCATACTCAGTGTGTAGCCTAGCTAAATACACTAAAATTCCTAGACAAGAACATTGCTTAGCTATTAAAACATTGTTTGGATATCTTAAGAAGACAAAAGATTTTGGACTATTTTATATTAGCTTTTCAAATATTCTTGAAAGATTTTCAGATGCTAGTTGGATTACTAGCATTAGCGACCAAAAACTCACAAGTGGTTGGCTATTCTTGCTTAGTGGTGGAGCTGTTTCTTGGGATTCGAGGAATCAAACGGTGATTACTCACTCTATCATAGAAGCTGAATTTTTAACTTTATGTTCTACTTGTAAGGAGGTTGAGTGGCTAAGGGATTTGTTATTGGATATAGATCTTTGGCCTCATCCTATGCTTGTGATAACCTGACATTGTGATAGTGAGTCGACTATGGCTAGAGCATTAAATAAAGTGTACAATGGTAAATCTAGACATATAAGCTTAAGACACAATCTTTGAACAATTGTATTAACACAATCTTTGTATTCATAATTCTTCAAGAACATTCATACTCTTACAACTTGAATGTTCTTGCGTTTTTTGTATCCTAGAAGTAATTTTCCTTTAACCCAGTTTGTAAGTATAGTGGGAGCAAATAACACTTTAAGGAAAGTGTCCAACACGCCTAGAGCACTTTAAACTTTGTGTTTTGATCTCAAGTTCTCTCAATTTTCTACATCACCATTTAATTCATTATTCATCCTTTGTTTTGTGGACTTCCAACTCCCATTCTATTACAGAAGGGCATTTGCCCAGAGACCACCCTCATAAAGAAAAAAAATAGGGTCCAACCTTATTTGAGGAGCTGCAAAACATATATAGGGAAATAAGAAAAGTTGATAGGACCATGTAATACTTAGATGAGAGTTATAGTCAAAATTAAGAGCAAAATAGGGCCCATCTTCATAGAGCAAAATTAGTCAAATTTAACGGATGTCAGTGGAAGAGGCTCTTAACATTAGGAAGGTCAATGGGTCGGGCTTGGGTGGGCTATGGTCCCGCTAATAGCCCGATGAGCGGGGATAGGTCAGCCTGTGGTCCGATCCAACCACAAGTTGACCCGCCCATGGCCTGATGAGCCACGAGCGGGCTAGACCAACCTGACTCACCTTATATATATTTTAAAAAATATAAAAATTGATGTTATTTTTTATAAAAACGACGTCATTTTTGAAGTAATGGTCAAGTCACGGCCTGGGTTGGGCCAACCCATGGCTCGATCGGGCCAGGCAGACCACTTTTGGCCTATGGCCTGCCCGTGCCAAAATCAGGTTTGGTCTGGTCGGGGTGGCCAAAATTGACATCTTTACTTAACATGTGATTTCTTTGAAGTTTGTTATTTTAAATTCCAATTTAACGTTAGCTTTTTTGTTCTTTCAAGGAGTTTTAACGTTAGCTTTTGTGTTTTTTCAAGGAGTTTTAACGTTAACTTTTTATGTTAATTTATTTATAAATTTCCTTCAAACATTTTATTGCAATTTTATTTTTTAACCTTTTTATTTTCATCATTGCATCAATCTAAGATATCCTAACTTAAGAATTAACTTATAGTTTTACTTTTTAGCTTTTTTATCTTCATCAGTGCATGAATATAAGATATCCTAACTTAATAATTGACAGCAAAAGATTTTCATAGTTCTAATTTTTGGGTGATAACTGAAAGGTAAATTATATATTTTTTCTTTGTATTTTCAACTTATTGAATATGCGCCAGGATAGTTTTTACTTTCTTTTTAGGTTTTAATTATTCAATCACAATACTTAATCATAATTATTATTAGGGAGCTTTATTTTAACTTAAACGACGTAAATTAGGGAGCTTTATTCTTATTCATAATTCTATATTAGGAAATTATTTGAACACAATCAAAGCTTTGTTTATTTGTTTTAAATGTTTATTCATATCCAAAATCATATTATCATTATACATTACCACTCTAGGATGTAGGATCAGAACATTTCTATTGTTTTACTTTTTATCTCTTTAAGAGGGTTCCTCCTTAATTGCTTTTATTGCTCTTCATTAGCATTTTTATTTGTTCGACCTTGGCATAATATGGTGTTTCGATATTGCATGTTCACGAGAGATTTCATTATGAATCTCTCTTCACTCTGTCTTCATTGAATATTGTTGTTGACATTACATTTTAGTACTTTTATATCCTTAAATTCATATACATAAGATACAATGTGTATGATCTTAGAGAAAGCCTTCTTTTTACTATGTAGAATATTTTATAAAAGCATAAGCAAATTGGAGAATATAAAAGCATACATGTGTAGTGAAAGTAAACACAGATACTATTCACCCTAATTTCAAACTATCCATTCAATATGGTTTTTTTATTATGAAAATTTCTTTCTTGTTTCTCCTTTTCTTTCATTTTTGGTCACTTTTTTCTATTGACACTCATATGTAATTACTTTTAGTGATCAAAGTTTTGAATAACAAAAACAAATTTAATGATTGTATGGAAATGAAAAAGATTGAACATAGAATGAAGTCGAAGATCTGCATTAATTTCATTAATGGTTGAAGAAGTGAAGAAAGAAAATTGAACAAATACTACCTTTTTCAAACTTGGTTAGAAGAATATTAAGGCATGTTGAAAAAAATTCAATAAAAAGTATGTTGATATTCAATTCAAAAACAAATATAATCTATTCAGGGTTAGATTGAAGAATTTCATTGGTTACAACTCCTTCACCAATTTTGTTAATGCTACATATAAATGTTAGGACTATTTATTTAAGGTAAAATATCTCTTTGTTTATTGATCTACCATCTTATAATTTTTTTTCTCATTTTTACTTTTCATCATTGTAGGTGTATAAAATGTCTCACATATTCAAAGAAGAAGGATGGAAGGAGTTTTCACACTTGTGTCGCATTTTTAGAAATACCATTGCAAGTGCACATCTATTAACTAAATTTCTATCAAATGGTACAAAAGAGGATTATATAATTGATATTGATGAAGTTTATTCATTCAATGGAAAAGTAGATCAATTTATAAGTGCTCTTTTTAATAAAAGAAATCTTCTAAAAAGAAGGTAAAGAATACATACTTTAGCATTCTAGAAAATGGCTTGATTACAATTTATGAATAGTAAAAAATAAAGAATAATTTACTTGACAAAAAGAATATCAGTTACATAATCTATTTTAGAGAATGGATTAGAAGTTCCATAAGTTAATCAAGAGGCTAATACAATGATGGAATATTTAGATTTATTATATGATTTAGGTATCAAGGGCGTGTAATATGAAAAACAATAAAGGCTTTACATGATTCTCCATTTTATAAGGAGACCTTTATAAATATGTTAGATGTAAGGAAGATGAATTAGATTGTGTTTCTTTTAATTATATTTTTATGTTATTGTGTATTGAAGTCTTATTGATTTCAGAACTTCTATATTATAACTATTCCATAGTTTGAACATTTTATGTGTATCTTATAAATGTTTGCTATGAACCTTTTAACTATATGCTTGTTATAAAAATTTTAAATTTATATTAAGTGTTATGGTGTTTTAATAATCATCTTGTCATTTTTATTCAAATGCCTTTATTAATTATTTAATGCTAATATTGTAGATAAATGGTTTTCGTATCAAATTTCAAATTAGATGCAGATGATGAACTGATGAAAGTAGTTATTATTTCTCTAGCTGGGGAAGAAAATGAATATGTGTATTTATACAAACAACCATGTAGAATTTCTAGTCCATGAGATCAAGATTGGATATTGGAACTTTTGAATAGGAATCTTATAAGAATTTATAAGAACTTAAGAATAAATAAAACAATCTTTTTGAGCTTATATGATCATCTTAAAAGTTTAATAGAATTTCTAGTCTATAAGGTCAAGATTGGATCTTAGAACTTCTGAATAGGAATCTTACAAGGATTTATGAGAACTTAAGAATAAGTAAAGCAATCTTTTTGAGCTTATATGATCAGTTCAAAAGGCTTAAAGCCAATTAGTAAGAGGAACAAGTTTCAATTTTCATCATGATTATTAAGCATAGTTAGGCAATTAAAGTTAGTGCATAGTGCTTCAACATTCGACATGAACAATTTCAAAGTACTTTTGCAAAGTCTTATATGTAATTAATCATTTTGTAAAAAGAGTCATAACTCCTCTATATTTTATCAATACACCTCCTAAATTTAGTATAATTCAAAATAAATTTCATATTTTTACATATATTCATTTATTTTTATTTTTATATTTAATTAATTATTTTAAAAATATAATTTCATTTTTCAAGATTGCATAGGAGCAATAGATAATGCACATATTGATGCATATGTTCTAACTGATGAAGAAATGCTATATAGAGTTAAAAGAACGAATCTAACCTAAAATACTATGCATTATTGCTCATTTTACATACATTTCATATATGCAATGGCTGAATGGAAAGATATTACGAATTATTTTCGAGTTCTTCTAGAAATAGTTACAAATCCACTTAACCAATTTTTTTATGCATCCATAAGGTAATATATTATTTTAAATAAATATAGTATTGAACCAATGGAGACTCTAATTGGTATTTTGATGATCACAAAATATAAGTACTAGTAATGGTTATTTTGATGAGAAGAAATATGAGATAAAGATGTAATAAAATTATAAAGATAGTTCATGAAGTTAAAACAAGAAAAGATGAAGTGTTCAACTTAAAAAGTGAAGACCAAGTCAAGAACAAAAAAAGAACGAGGAACATCGAGTTTATTCTTTAGTTTGTAATGCTAATTGTAATCTCATTTTTTTCATTTTAATGTTATAAAATGCTTACAATTTATAAACATTTTATGTCACTTTATTACATAAGTCTTTTATTCATTAAGAGGCATTGAAGTTTTGATTTTAATAAAAAAAACTCTTGATATTTTAACCACTATATATAGGTTAGTGGTTAATCAATATATATTAAAATTGTTGAACTTGATTTATTGAGAGTTTATAATAACATTGGTTGATGTATTAGCCCACTAATGTGCTATATTGGTTAACCAATATACCTACTAGTTGACCAATGTCTCAGCAGTTAATGAAATTTATGCATTTAATGCATACCAATTGACTAATATGATATACTGTTCAATCAATACTCTATAACTAGCTATTGTAACAACTAGTTTTTGGTTCTAATGACTACTAGGGGTCTTAAAATCCTATAAATATATATTTTCTCTTTATTTTTATCATCAAGTAAAGTATTTGGGTGTCTTTTACATGCATTTATAAATGTTTAGCAATCATTTAAGCATCATTATCTTATATTTGTGCTAGTGAGTCTCTTTAGAGTTGACAAGTGATAAACTGAGATATTTCAAGTTATAAGATTTAGTTAAGCCATTATATTATTGTACTTAGAGATGTTTTAATTAGGATTAAGGTTCTTCTTCATTATGAAAGAAGATTGTAAAAGGATTCCTCTTTGGTTGAGAAAAGTTGTACAAAGGTTATTTTTCACCTTGAAATAAGAATTATAGTGGAATACCAATAAGAATCTTAGGAGTGTATTTAGGCAAAGGTTGCTTACTGAACCACTATAAATTGGTTTATATGGTCTCTTTCCTATCTTCTTTAAATTCTTATTCAATTGTTTGACAGATTTATACTAAGCAATCCTTTTATTCTTATATGTATTGATTGTAGTTAAATTGAGTTCATTAGTTAGAAAAATGAATTTTATAAATACTCAAGCTACCACCTCGCTTAGGTGATATTAAAGACTAACAAGTGCTATCAAAATAGGTATTAGACTAACATTTCAAATAAAATCATATAGCGAAGATGATAATGGCTTATTTAAAAGTATCGTCATCATCATTAAACCAAAACGGATAAAGCATTAGTAGAACACCTTTCCTTGGTGGGAATGATTACCTCTACTAGAATGTTAGGATGAGATTTTTTTAATAGATGAAAGTGTTAAACTATGAGAACTAGTTTAAAATGGTCCCTTTATACCTATAAAAATTGCAGATAACAAAAAGGTCCCCAAATTAAAAGAAGAATGAATATCCCAAGATAAGAGAATAATTTTCTTGAATAATAAGGTTGTACACATCTTATTTTATTTGTTAAGAAGAAATCAATTTAATAGGGTTTTTATGTGAGAAACTACTTATGAAATTTATCACACTTTACAAGTTACACAGGAGAGAACAAATCAAGTAAAGAAGGGTAGAGTTAGCATATTAACACATCAATATAAATTGTCTCAAATGAAGTATGATGAAACTATATCTAGCATGTACACTAGATGTATTAATATTATTAATGCTCTCAGAGGTCTTAAAAAGATCTATGCTAATGTTTAAATGGTAAAGAAGTTACTTAGGTCACTTTTGAAGACGTAAGAAGATAAAGCGATGCCTATACAAGTTGTTAAGGATCTAACAACATTGCCATTGAAAGAAACTTAGTAGATCTCTTCTTACTTATGAAATGATACTCCAAGAGATTAAATAAGAAATGATGCTTCTAAAGAAAAATAATTGGTATTTAAAGCCTCAAAGAAAGAATCGAGTGAAAAGAAAAAGACATCAACAAGTGAAAGTAATAAAAGAATACATTGCCTTAATCAATATTAAATTCAAGAATTTCTTAAAGAAAAAGTTCTTCAAAAGAAAGGACTGTAAGGAAGGTAAAGGTGATTTTACATATAAATCCTTTAACATTATTTTTTTAATGTAGAAAACCTGATCATATAAGTCATAATATGCTTTACCCAAAGGTAATGAGAAGTATAAAAAAAAGTATAAAAAGGAAAAGAAGAAAAAATTTAAAGCCTTAACTTGAAATGACACAAGTGAATTTGAAAATGAGAATTTGCAATAAGAGATAGCATATATATACTTTACCACTATGAAAAATGATAAGGTATCATCCAACTCTAACTTGTGTGATAGTGATAGTCATTTGAAATATGATGAATTAGTCAAAAGGAAAAATCATGAACAAAAAAAGGAAGAAATAATCTTGTAAACTCAAGGAAGGTCAAAAACATTTGGATGCATGCATGAGTGAGAATAAAAATATGATTGCATAGCTTAAAGCATAAAAAATTTGACCATTGATAAAAATCATGTATTAAATACATTAAAGCATGAAAATGAGGCATTGAAAAAGGACATCCATGCTCTCTATAATTCATTATCTAAATTTATTAAAGGGAGTGAAAAACTAGAAAATATGCTACAAGCTCAAAATAATTTCAATGATAGGCATGGAATAGGATACAATCATAGAAATGAAATCGATTCCAAAACCACATTATAAAGGAAAAATATTTGAATAATAAACAACCATTGCCTAATATGACAAATGAGTATGAATCATATAGATCTAAGCATATGCTTGCATATACCACATCCACTAGGATTAATTCTAAAATAAACATCATGCTTTTGTATGTAGCTCAAAATCTAAGTATAGGGTTCAATACATTCAAGAGAAGAATAGGCATAAATTTTATGATAATATACAAAACTACTCACAACTTTTTACACCTAAAAAAAGCATACATCAAGCTTTCATTCATAGTAGGCATTATACATATAATCGTGATAGGATTTTCACTGCCCTAAAAGAATATTCAACATATGTCTAAAGGAAGAATCCTTATACATATACACACATAAAAGTCTAAGTAATGTATTCATGCATTATCATTACCTATATAACATGGTATTTTATTTTGTGGTAAGTATGGACATGTTGATATATTTTGTTTTCTAAAAAAAGGAATGATAATAAGATCTTTGAAAGTGTAGATCAAAAATAAGGAGCCTAACAATCAAGAAATCAAGCTCATTTAGGCATTTAAAGCACATTAATTGCCTTATTTTGGAGGACTCTTATAAAAGAAAGAGCAAATTGTACGTAGTAGAGATGGTAATTACTGAATTAAGTATTATTTTTAAAGATTTTATACTTTTTATCTTAATGAATCTATCCTTCTTGCTTGTAAGAAAATTTTAAAGATATTATTATGGGATGAGGAGAATTTAGCCTTTGAAAATTTACTACCATGACTTTTCAGAAGATTTAATACTAAACAAAGTGAAAGAGATGAGGAAGGTAAGATGTTTTTAATAGATTGAAAAATCAATGAT
Source organism: Erythroxylum incrassatum (assembly GCA_026546855.1). Taxonomy (NCBI): domain Eukaryota; kingdom Viridiplantae; phylum Streptophyta; class Magnoliopsida; order Malpighiales; family Erythroxylaceae; genus Erythroxylum; species Erythroxylum incrassatum. Next base: position 22,270,557 of record JANVCL010000212.1, on the reverse strand, counting down.
CATTTAAATTATTTATAGGCAATGTTCAATAAGATGAATGTTGGGTTTGCATTATGAATGAGAAATTGAACATTTTTTTTCCGTATATTATGGAACTAAACTTAGAGATTATGTACAAATAGGCATATTGAGTTAAATTTTGTTGACATATTGGGCCAATTGGGATATAGTTTCATTATACTAATGAATGATGATATTAGGAGAGATTTGGGTATGATTCTTTATGATTAAAGTCTCCTTTGATGTTTTAATTTGAGTTTAAAGGCTATTTTTAAGTTATTTGGTCAATTGGTCACCCATTATCCTTAAAATACACTATTCTCCTACTTTTTAATGAGTTTGCTATTTTTTTAATTGCTAATTTAGGCGACCAGTTAGACATATTGGTTAACCAATATCCTTTTGTGTTGACTAATATCACTTCACCTTAAAAAAATGTTTCATTTTAGTGAGTTTGCTCTAGGTTTTGCTACATATATTGGCGATCACCTAATTTTATTGATTGACCAATATATTTCAGCTGTTGAATAATATACCTTTTTCCTTCGTAAACATTTCTTACATTGAGTTGGTGCTTTAATTAGTTGATAGGTTTGGTTGATTATATATATTAGTTGACTAATAAAAGTTATGCGTTCAACCAATCTTCATGATTAAAGCTTTCTTCCACCTCCTTTCCTCTATTTTTCAATTTGGTTGTTTATATCTTCCAACACCCTAAATAATTCACTCATTTCTTTGAAAAAAATCATCCTTTCATTAAAATCTCGTCAGATAGCATCAAATTGAAAACTTTTCATTCTTGGAGTTCAAATTTAGGGATTTTCAAAAATTTTCTTAATTAGGAGTTATCTCTTCAAATCAATGCTTTCATGTTTAAATTGTAAAAGGATTCAAGGTGATCTCCCATTCACTTATATCGATCCATCTTTGATTTTGTTCAATTTTAGTATTTTGGGCATTTTTTTACTACTTTTGAAATTTTGAGACTTTCAAAATTATACATTCTCATATGAAATTGATTGTTGGATATTACAAGTATGCTTATACTTGTTACAATTTCAACCTCTAATTTTTTTAAACTCTTGTTACTTTAATTAAATATTTCAACTTAGGCAAAATATCAAAATTGGAGATGTTTGAACATTAGACATCATTAGGAATGCTTCTATTCAAATTAAACTTTTTAAAAAATCATTTTTCTCTTTAAATATTTAGTATTCCTCTTCCTTGAATAAACTTACCTACCTTGATCAAATTTGTTTTGATCTTTTAACCAAGTTAGCTTAATACATGACACTTTTTTTTTTGTAGAAAACTGATTTATTTTTATGATTCTAAAAAGGGAGAGAAAGATTTATGATATTAGATTTAGGGGTAATGATGACATTCAGGGAGACTAACTTTTATATATGTGGTGATTTTTATATATATGACATTTCTGTACTTAAGTAAATTTATTTCTTTAACTTGTTATTGGATATCACTTACTTGAAATTAAAAATCTCTCTTTTTTTCTTGATATTGACTTATGTCTTATGTATGAATTATAATGGAGCTAGTCATTATTTTTGATATAGTTAGTTGTTGTGTATATGCTTAATTTTATTATTGTTATCTAATATCATAAATGTTTTGTCATTATAAAAAAGGAGGAGATTACTGAACCACGAAAGATTTCAATTAATGTTTTCATAATAGCAAAACATAAGTACTACTAATAGGTTTATTGTTTTGATGAGAAGGAATACAAAAACAAGATATAATCATAAACTCAAGAAGATGGTCCACGAAGTTAGATAAAAGGAGAGACAAAGTGTGCAACTTATAAAGTGAAGACCATGTCAAAAACAAAAGAAGAACAAGGAATATCAAGTTTATTCTTTAGTTTGTAATGTAATTATAATCCCTTTAATCACTTTATTGTTCTAAAATGCTCAGCTCGAATAAACATTTCATGTCACTTTCCTGTACGAGTCTTTTTGTTTGTCAAGAGAGCCTTCTGATTTTTCGAACACTCTTTAGGAAATCTTTTAAAAAATGTTTAAAACGTAATTGCATTAAATAAATTAAGTTGGAGCATTTGAAGTTGTTAAAATCATAATTTTTAGAGATTGGTCAACTTATATGAGTTAGTGGTTGACTAATATAAGTTAAAATTATCAAATTCGATATAATGGGATTTTGTAACAATATTGATTAATATATTCGTCGACCAATGACTAATAATTTTTTGAATTCAATATACATTAGTGGACCAATATGTTATATTGGTCAACTAGTTCTTTGCAACTAGGCATTGTCACGATTAGTTTTTGGCCCTAGCAGTTAGTAGGGATCTCGAAACTGTATAAAATGCGTGTTTGCTCTTTGGTTTTAACATTAAGAAGTATTTTGGTGTATTTTACAAGCATTTCTAACTCAATTATGTAGAGTTGGAGACCATAATAAACCGAAAAATCAAAATTTTAAGTGAAATCTGACATAAAATAAAGAACAATAGCAATGATTCACAAAAGCCCCATTAGGCAGGGAGTTTGTCATTACAAGTAGAAAAAAGATGTGATGCCGAAAACAAAATCGCAAAATTTGTAAAGGGAATCGAGAACCGAGGCTTATGATGGTAGATGTATAGAGAGAAAAGTTTGACGTCAACGACCCTATATTCTTATCTCGAGTAAATTAGTGTGTCTGAGTCGTCGAAAAATTCAGATTCTCCTCTATTGGTCGTCACAATTCATGAAAACGCATTTTTCGTGTTTTCGTAAATTAAAGTCAATTGTGAATTTTCTTGGTTTTAAAAACTAAAAGCCAAACATGATTTACTGGTTTGGTTCCTTGGAATCATGCGATGTTTACTTTAATTGTTGGTCCAGGTCTTTGAACTATCTCTTTAATATGGTTTTTTTATATATATGACATTTTTGTACTTGAGTAAATTTAAGATATTTTTAAATTTGTGTGTGGATTTCTTTAACTTGTTATTGGATATCACTTACTTGAAATTTAAAATCTCTTTTTTTTCTTGATATTGACTTATGTCTTATGTATGATTAGAATGGAGCTAATCATTATCTTGATATAGTTAGTTGTTGTTTATATGCTTAATCTTATTATTGTTATCTAATGTCATAAATGTTTTGTCATTATAAAAAAGGAGGAGATTACTTAACTAAGAAAGGTTCCAATCATTGTTTTCATAATAGCAAAACATAAGTACTACTAATAGGTTTATTATTTTTATGAGAAGGAATACAAAAACAAGATGTAATCATAAACTCAAGAAGATGGTCCATGAAGTTAGATAAAAGGAGAGATGAAGTGTGCAACTTATAAAGTGAAGATCAAGTCAAAAGCAAAAGAAGAACCAGGAATATCAAGTTTATTCTTTAGTTTGTAATTATAATCCCTTTTAGTCACTTTATTGTTCTAAAAGGCTCACCTCAGATAAACATTTCATGTCACTTTATTATACGAGTCTTTTTGTTTGTCAAGAGGTATTGGAGCTTTTAGTTTTAATAAAAAAAAACCTTTCGATCTTTCAAACACTTTTAAGGAAATCTTTTAGGAGGTTTTTAAATTGTAATTGCAGTAAATAAATTGATTTTGAGTATTTGAAGTTGTTAAAATAATAAATTTTGGGAGATTGATCAACTTATATGAGTTAGTAGTTGACTAATATAAGTTAAAATTATCAAATTTGATATAATGAAATTTCGGAGGTATTTGACAAACAGCTTATCAACTGTTTTTTAGCTTATTGACTAAAAGTTAAGTTTTTGACCATCTTAAAAAGTTATTGATGTGTTTGGTGAATGACTTATTGGTTAATTTATTTAACTCCAATAAGCTAATTTCTTAAAGCTCCATAAGAGGAACTTTTGGAGTTAGCTATTTGTCTAATGACAGTATTGACCTCCACTTTACTCTCTACTTTTGCTTTGTGTGTTGTTAAAGTTGGCTTTTTTTTATATCGTATAATTATGTCGTAAAATTTGGAAGAATATAATAAAAAGGTTAATTAAACTTTTTAATTTTTATTTAATTTTATAATATTAGTTTACATTTAAAAATATCATAATATTAAGTTTTTAAACATAAAGA
>JANVCL010000212.1:22242562-22256496 GCA_026546855.1 Erythroxylum incrassatum | reverse complement strand
AATGGATGCTAATATGCTTATGTATTTAATAAATGGCATTGTTTTGAACAATTATGCATTTGGAGTACAAAAGATGGCTTTTATTTTATGAGAAAATGTTTTGGAATTTACATATGGATAATTGAGTCATGTATGATGCATGCTTTTGTTCTCTTCGGCTTAAAGCCATGATAAAGTTTCATTTTAACGGTTGGACCGATAAATAAAGGCGTAGTGCCTTACTTGATTTTTGCACTTAATTGTTGTATATGATTTTTGTGATAGGTGAGGAAATGATTAGCCAATCGTGTGCTAGGCATAACTGATTAAACTACCCCCATACCCTTGACATTGGTACATTAAAGTCGAGTCACCGTATCGACACCTTTCTATGAGACTTGCTGGTGATCCCACACCTAGGGTCTAGACATCGACGAGGTCATCACCTAGGGTCAGGACACTTTTGTAGACTGTTGTTGTATAAAATTTAATATTGTTATTGAGATTGCCTTGAGTGGACTTTAAAGTGTTGGACTCCGTTTCCAGAACTCAACATTCGAAGTCACACAAAGCGAACAAACTCATTCTTCTATTGTAGAACAGATTTTGGGAAACTTCTAACAGGAATTTTAGTTTGACTTCTTTAGAATATTTGTTCACCATTGTCTTAAGTTTCTAATGACACAAAAAACATTCAATTTAGTTTAGAAATATGAAAGTTATAGCCCAAACATTTTCGGACTATTATTATCTAGAAATTGAAAATATTAAAGACTGAATTAAAATTCAATTATTTCAGATAATTTGTAGCTCCATGTCTTTAGTTTATTTAGAAACAAAAATCGTCCCATTTGGAGCTCTACAGATCAAGATATCACCAAAATACTGAAGCTTGTTCAGTAAAATGTCCAGTTCATGTTCTTCCAATTGATACCCTCACTTTGATTCGATTAATCTTTTTCAAGTTAATATCAAAAGCTATAAATTTTTATGGGGAGATAGAGGAATATTTTAGGAATCCATTGCTTCAAAAATAAGGTCATTTGGAGGTTAGAAAACAAAGTCTAAACAGTCATTCTTAGACTGTTTTAAAGAAGACTTCTAGACCTATAATTCTATGAAGACCTCAAAAACAATTTTGCCTCTATAAGGGTTAAAATTTCCAATCAATGCAGCTGTCCCGAAAGTCTTCCACATGAAGCATCACAAACTTTAAATGATCATAACTTCCAGCTCCGATATTGAAAAATTTCACACTTTATATCGTTAGAAAGCTAGAAAGATAAGCTACAACTTTCATGAAGACAACTTTGGCTAATTCTACCTAGATCGTTACAATTTTTCCTTTAAGTTCTAAACATAACTTCTACACTTATGAAAGCTTGCAAAGTGCAATATCTCTTTATATAAACCCACTACTAGGTACCTTTCAGTAACTCTTGAACCTCACCTTAAGTAATTCATCCTATACAACCTTTCTAATTTCTAACATGTTATTCGAAAACAAACACCCATTTGTAATTTCAAAAAAGAAGCATATGCACATAAAGAAGAATATGCACATACACATTCCTCTCCCACAACTATCATACTCAACCTATAAAATAGCATAATCATACACAAAAAGGAAATCCTTAAATTCTCATTCTTCTTAGTAAGCAAAGTACATATTTGAACAAGCTTTATCTACATATCAACATACACATCACTAACTTAAAATAAGATGCAAAATACATTAGATGCTTAATGTTTGATATGCTTATAAAGCTATCCAAAAATCTAGTCACTAACTTAATTACAAAAGTTTCTAATATCTTGGAGTTTCTGACGCCTTGCAAGGTTTAACACTCGTCTTGTTTTGCACCTAAGGAGTGGAAAAATATGGGATGAGCTACAAAGCTCAGTGGCTAATAGATTTATAGCCGTCGACAATTACCACAAATTCAAGCATATGTATTTAGATATATCTAGCAATTCAATAATTCACCAATTTAGCTCAAAACTGATAATTAAGCAATTAATACATAACACATAACATAGACTATATCCATTAAGCAAATCATTCAAATGCATCATACTTAACAATTTAAAGATGTAATGCATAGCCAAATGGCTTGAGGGGTCCCATGGGTACGAAATGAAGAAACCGAAGTTTTCACCATAAACAAAATGAGTCCATTTTCGGAACTCATACGCCACAAGCGGGCAGCTGGCAGAAGGCTCTTGTCTACGTGCACGTGATGAATGAAATGGTTCTTCTCTCGCCTAAATAAAAGCACATATTCATTTTATCATATGCTCATACTTTCATTCTTTTTCCTTCTTTTCATTTCAAAGTGTTATAACCTCTTTCAAGGTATAACATAATCACAATGCATCATACATTTCCAATCAAGTCACAAAAATTCAATTTCAATCAATCAACATTCACACACATAAGCAAGAATTTGCATAATCACGCAATAACTATAAATAAATTACCCACCTTATTAGCTTAAAAAATTCAAATCAAGCTTGCATTTCCTCTTGCTCTTGGATTAGGTTCCCTTGATTTCCTAAATAAAATCAAATTTCCCATTCAATTAAATTTCCAATAAAATTCATAAAGCTTTAAAATCTCAAAAATGAAGTAATTGCTAAATTAAGCTTATCACTAACTTACCTATGATCTATCTAAGTCAAATGGGTCTCTCAATCATCTTCTTCCTCCATTCATTCCCAACACAAACCCATCTTTTCTACTTCCTTTTTCAAACCAACAAGAACAAAATAGCATGGAACTTACCTTAACAAGATGATTTCTTTTCTTTTCTTTTCTTCTTCTTTCTCCCTTTTCTCTCTTCTTCTACGATTTTTCTCTTCTCTTCTCACTTTTCACGTTTTCCCTTCTTTCCCTTTGGCTCTAATGATACTCTCCTCTCTTATAATTAAAACAAGACAATTTTATGTCTTGTTTTTCCAAGTATACCCCTCATTAGTCTTGTTCTCCCAATCTTGACCCTTCTTCATTTATTTTGTTTCATCCACTAACTCCTTTAACCCATTAAAACACCATATTAATTCTAACACTTCATTCTAATTTCTAATTTCCATTCATACTTGCTAATTTAATGACTCAACTCTAAAAATAATAAAACAAAGACATCAATGATAAAATAAATTCGAGGTCCAACACTATCAAAAGCTTGTTGTGTGGTTGAGCCTTTTTCAATCATTAAAACTTTCATTTTCAATTTAAATGCCTTAAGTCATTGGACACAAATGTATTGATGTGTGCCCACCACTAGTGACTCTAATCCCTTTATCCTCTACCAAGAAATTGTTGAACCTAAAAGGGCCCTTTTCTACATAATTTTGGAAGAGATTTTCCACTTGGATAAGGGAGTGATATGATAATAACATATCCAAAAAGGTTGTCACACTTTATGGAAACTGGGCAATCTAGTCCTAATTAACCAAGGAGAGAACCAATTTTCTTCTCAAAGTATATCTTCCACCCTATCTATATGTCCACGTGTGGTAATGCCTTGAGCGCATTCACTAAAATTAGGGGAGAAATTTTTCAAGCTAAAATGGCCATCTGATTCTATTCTGAATAGGGTTGAATTGAAATCTCCACTCAATAACTAAGGGCCATTCACTATTTTATAAAAATTTAGGACACTGTTCCATAACTCCTTTGTTTGAAAAGCATGATTAGAACCATATATAACTAAAGAGAAAATCTCAAATTCTCTTGAGTGAATCTCCATTTCAAGTGAATCAACTGCATTTTTATCTTGAAAACTTCAACATCCACAAAAGTAGGGTCATACCCTATAATAATCCTTCCTAGACTATAAGCTTGGTGATTGGAAATAAATTTCCAATGTGTACCTAATTTATACATAATCTTAACATTCTTATATCTGATTTTAGTTTCCAATAGAGCAACAATACATGAATTGGTGTTAAAAACAAAATCCCTTAAAGCTACCAGCTTGTTTGGGCAATTGATCCCCCTTATATTCTGTGTAATAACTTTCATTAATCAAAGAGTTTTGTAGAACCTCTACCTTTGCTCCTCCTAGATTTCCTTTTGATCATCAATTGGAATTCCTCAATTAATGTTACATCGTTTTTGCTTTCACAAGTGGAAGGAGAAATAATTAGGTCTAATATAGGTTTCCTCTCATTATTCAATGTGGAATTCTATCCCTATACATTCAATTTTGTTTGTTCTCTCCTTAAATTTGACTCCTCAACAGAAGATGCTAAAATTTCAACATGTTCTTTCTCAATCATAATGGAAGGATCTGGCCTTTCTAATGTAGAGGTTAAGTACTGGCCCTTATTAGTTATCTCTTCTTTTGATAATTCCTTATAGTCACCTTTTTGAAAAACCTACCACTGGAAACCACTTTTTACCTTGTTAACTAAGAGAGGGCTTCCATTGATAATGAATGCCCACATTATCTTCAAAAAGTGCTCCATTATGTTTTAACCTAATAATCGGGATACACTCAGGTAGGTACCTTAAAAACTCCATTTTAACACTAATTCTAGCATATTTTATGACTTAGACAAATCTTTTTTGTCGATAACCATAGATCAATCAATCGAATATTGATTAATACGTAATCGATCAAACACTACTTGAAAAAGAAAACGGCTCTTCTGGTCAAAAATGAAATGTTCTAAATGTTCACTTTCTTTTAGCTATATTTTCATCCAAACAAAGAGGTTTACCTAGGAAACTCGTAATCGTACTTAGTCCTTTAGTTGTCTAATATTCAAAGGGAACATTAAGCAAGTTCACTCAATTAGGAATAAATTTATTCCTATTAAGCTCAAGATGAAATCTTGGCTATCATGGTTGTAAAAGGATAGGAAAGCTAAAAATAAGTTGTGGACCCTCCTCATTGATCTTGAGAGCTTAAGCTTTAGAAGAGAAAGTGACCATTAAATATTTATCCTCTGCAATAAGCACCTATACTATTCTTTTATTCTTCCAAGTTTTGTAACATTATAGGAAAGGTAGGTCTCTTATCCCAGAAGAAGCCAACTAGGGAGTTCTCCCAAGATCTAGCTCCCTCTTAAAGAGTTTTCAAGTCTAGGAAAACTATAGCTAGCCCATTTTCAACCTTGAAAGGACAAAAATATGGAGAAAGTTATGCATCTCCTCCTCTTAGGACCTGTTGCCAAGTCTTTTTTTCACTAGATTGTTACAAAAGGGATGATGGAGTATAAGTTGTGTCTAAAGGTGAGGCTAAAGGTGACTGTGTAATTTCTATTGATGAAGGGGGAGAAGAAACTAGGGTCCTGTTAGAGGGGGATAAGGGATAATCATCCTTGCACTATCCCTAAGAGATTACTAGTTTGCAAGACGTAAGAGTCTGAAGGGAAGGTACAACAATGAGAAATGTAAACCTTTAGATACCAAAAACATAATGGTTGAAAGCAGGAAAGCAAAGTCTTGAATAATTCCAATTTAACATTATTCATATTTTTAATAAACCTAAATTAAATCTTTACAAGACCTTATGCGCTTTTCTTTCCTATGTTTATTCCTCTATTGTGATGGAGAATTAGGGAAGCATGAGTAGAAACACAAAGAACTAAGATGGAAGAGAGTTAAAGAAAATAAAAGTGAGTTGTAAATAAAGATAAAAGAGGAATACAATTAGGAAACAACAAAAAAATATAATGAACAAAAATAGGGGTAAAGGAAAAGTCAAGAAAGGAAAGAAAAAGGACAATTAAGAGACAATGCAAATAACACAAATGAGCATAAAAGAAGTTGAGAAATAAAAATAAATGAAAAGGAGAGAGAAAGAGAAAAAAACAAAAGGAAGATTAAAAGTTGAATAACAACAAAATTTACAAAGGAAGAGGCTAGGAAAGAGCTAGAGAATTTTAAAATTAAACAAAGAATCAAGTCCATACAAAAAGAGAGATGAGTGAGATGCACAGGAAAGAAGTTGTTTTAGGAGTTTCCATTCAATAAGTCATGTAACAATCACTCTCATCCTCACTAGAGAGATTGATTTGCCATATAGCTAGGCCACTGCAATTTTAGGAATTATGTTATACATAAGACGTTAGATATATACTGACTGGAGCATTGTATTAAGGCTATACCATAACCTCTAACACAGAAACGATCAACTCTTCATTATGGAAAGGGAAGAATAAGATGTGATTCTTGAGGAATGTAAAGTTGAAAAAGGCATGAATGATATTACTTTTCGGGGTAGTGATAATCCACAATTATCTGTGCATGCATTATCAAGATCCATGAATTACTAGACTTTGAGAGTAATTGACATACACAATAAAAGGACGTTACACGTATTGATGATAGTGGGAATATTTAAAACTTTATAGATGAGGATGTGGCTAAGAAATTGGGTTACAAATTTGTGGAACCTGTTAAGTCAAAATGACTTTACGTGTTTAATAATTTTGATGACAAATAAAAAGAAGACAAATGAAAAGCAGACGGAGAATAGCTAACTAGAAAAGCAGACGGAAGATAAAATATAGACGCAGAAAAGCAGACGAAAGTTTAGAAGAAAAACAGATGAAAGATATCTTAGTAAAATACAGACACAGAAAAGAAGACGAAAGCTTAGCAGAAAACAGACGGAAGATATCTTAGTAAAAAGCAGATGGAACAAAAAGCAGACAGAAGCTTAGAAGAAAAACAGACGGATGATATCTTAGTAAAAAGCATACGGAAGCTTAGCTAAAAACAGGCGAAAGCGAAAAGTAGACGGAAGTATCAGTCTGAGTTAGTTATAGAACTCAACTGGATAACCGTTTCTTCAAAGATTCAAGAAGCAGTTATCGAGAAGCAGTCGAAGACGGAGGCTATAAATAAGAGGTCGAAATCAAAGACTAGAGAGTGATACATATACATACAGACACACAGATATACAGAGACACAAAGATTATTGTGCGGTCATTGTTAGAGCAATATTTTTTCTGTAACAAGTCGTATATACTATTCAAGTTTGAAAGTGCTATAGATAGCCTGAAGAGGCTAAGTGTAAAAGAATACTGATTGTAAAGAGACCTGAAGAGGCTCAACAAAAAGAATACTTGTAAACGTTCGAGAATTAGTGAAATCCCAGAAGGTTATCTGAGGACTGGACGTAGCCCATGGTTTGGGGTGAACCAGTATAAAAATTGCTGTGTCAAAATCTCTTAACTTTCACTATTTCATTACTGTGATTTTTGTTAATTATGATAAGCAAAGTTTTTATAAAAACGTTTACAAACAAGAAGTTTTCTGAAAAAGGGTTTGACAAAAAATTCAGACAATTCAACCCCCTTTCTTGTGTGTTAGTATATCATTATATTAACATATGATTCATTTCATCAGCCCCATCCAAAGTCCCTAGCCAAAAGCCCTTTGGAATTGTTCTTCACTGGCGCAAACTATTTACTGTTGTTCACTATGCAATTCTTGTAACGTCACTGTAGCTTAATCTCAAACCCTTGTTTATGCTTCACTGCTTCTTTGGGTTCTGTTTGCATCCAAAATGCTGCACCTAGGTTGTATTTAACGCATATGTGTAAACGTTAAACGCAACCCTCACGCCAGCTTAAGAAGCTTGCGCCTCCACGCGTCGTCGTCTGCTGTTGGAAAAAATGTCTCCTCTTTATCTTGATTTTTATAGCTTGTTTATTTACTCTGCGCCGACAACTATCACGTCTGCCCTCTCTAGTGTTGATGGACTCCTTTAAAAACCCTCTTAGTTGCTTATATTGCGTGTTGTCTAGCGTCAGATCCGTAGCTTGTTGCCTCCACTTGTTTCCTTCCCAACTGATTTGATCTTTTGCTCCTTTAATTTGCTGCTTTAAACGACGCTACTCCCTTGCTTATTGCCGCTAAGTTAATGATTGTGGCTTCCCATTTAGCTCTTAATTTGCCTCACCTTCTGGGAAATTGATTTAATGCTTTTAATTCATTCTCCTTGTGCTGCCTGCACGTGTGTACCTCTCTTCTTGTGCGTTGATAAAATGACCCTCCTTTAGCCTATTGCCTTGTAGCTAATTAATTTGCTCTGTGATTTTGTCTTGTAACTGTCAAGTGTTGCATCTACTGCTCCTACCGGCTATAGCTAATTTAATTTATTTAATTTTCCCACCTCCTTGGTTGCGTCATTTTCGTTCTCCACTGCGTTTTGGTTTCTAATTTTTACACTCTTGGGACGCCGTTTAACGCATAGTGATATGTGTTTCACTCCAGCACAATGGTCACGCCCTTTAGCTGCCTGCGTTCAAAATTAATTTCTCTGACTGTTGTAATGTGCGTCAAAACGTTGGTCAGTTGCTCCCCTATGCTTGATCCCTCTCTTGATTTTTTTTCTCCTATTAGCGCTCCCCCCGTCCGTCTATTTAATTCCTCCGTAGCTGCCTCATCCTTGGACCATTTAATCTTTATCTTGTCTTCTAATTTTCTTCTTCTTCAATAAAGACAAGCAAAATAAATATTAGAAAAGGACCTACATATAATGCTTTTAACTCACTTTAATTTCTTTGCTCTCAAATTATACCTAAAAACAAATATAAATTAAAGTGAGTATTTTAATCATTTTTGTATCAATAATCGTTAAGTGAAAATAATTAAAATATCAACAATTAAGCACATATCACTGACCCAATAGACACTGGAACCCTAAGTAATCTCACAACTTCATTCACATAGCATCGGGCTAACTGATCTAGTGAATAATTTTCCCTCACTAGCAAGAAATAAGTCGATTTGGTCAATCTATCACTAATGACCCAAATGGCATCATGTTGCCTTGGAGTTATTGGCAAACCCATAACAAAATCTATAGTGATTTGCTCCCATTTCCATTCCGAAATAGGTAACGAATGTAATTTTCCAACAGGAGCCTGATGCTCGGCCTTAACCTACTGGCAAGTTATACACTTAGAAACGAACTCCGCTACTTGCTTCTTCATACCAGGCCACCAAAAATGTTGTTTCAGCGTATTATACATCTTGGTGGTACCAGGATGCATAGCATAAGCTGCTAAATGTGATTCCTTCAAAATTTCTTTCGTCAAATTATCAACATTGGGCACACATAATCTTTACCTTAACCGTAGTGTATCATCTCTCACTTCAAAACCAAAACCTCAATTCACTTTCAACTTCTCAATTATCTTCATTAAGTCTGGATCTTTGCTCTAAGCCTCTTTGATTCTTTCAAGCAACACAGGTCTCAACTTCATTGCAGCTATCAATGTATCATTTTGCTCCAAATTTAATTAAACATTCAATGCTCTCAACGGAACTATGCTCAGTAACCTCGATAACTGTACTTAAGATACACTGCTATTTGACTTCTGAATTAATGCATCAGCTACCACATTAGCTTTTCCAGGATGATACTCAATGATACAATCATAATCTTTTAAGAATTCAATCCATCTCCTCTGTCTCATATTCAACTCTTGCTGGCTCAACAGATATTTCAAACTTTTGTGATCAGTGAACACCTGAAAAGTTTCACCATACAGGTAATGTCTCCAAATTTTTAAGGCAAATACCACTATAGCTAGTTCCAAATTGTATACTGGATAATTAAATTCATGAGACCTCAATTTCTCGATGCATATGTTATTACTTTACCATGCTGCACTAGTACACATCCTAAACTCTGGTGTGATGCATCACTGTACACAACATAACCTCCAGAACCAGATGGATTAGCTAACACTGGTGTTGTAGTTAACCAATGCTTTAATTCCTCAAAATTCCTCTAATAATCATCATTCCATCTGAAAGGCACATTCTTTCTCAGAGGTTTTGTCAAAGGGGTTGAGATCAATGAAAACCCCTCGACAAACCTTTTATAATAATCAGCTAATCCAAGGAAACTCCAGATCTCAGACACATTCCTTGGAGCCTCCCACTTCATCACTGCATCTACTTTCTTTGGGTCTACCTGAATGCCCTGTCCAGACACTATATGACCTAAGAATACTACTTGATCTGACCAAAATTCTCACTTACTGAACTTGACATATAACTGTTTCTTCCTCATTATCTGGAGAACCAATCTCAGATGTGCAGTATGATCTTCTCTACAGTTCGAGTACACCAAAATGTCATCAATAAAAACAATCACAGAGCAATCTAAATAAGGTTGAAGTACCTTATTCATCAAATCCATAAAAGCTGCTGGGGCATTAGTCAATCCAAACAACATTACCAAAAACTCGAAGTGCCCATATCTTATTCTAAATGCACTCTTGGGAACGTTAGCCTCATCTATTTTTAACTGGTAATATCTCAATCTCAAGTCTAACTTTATGAACACCTGAGCTCCCTGTAACTGATTTAATAAATCATCAATCCTCGACAATGGGTATTTATTCTTCACTGTGATCCGATTCAACTGCCAATAATCAATACACAATCTTAGTGTTCTATCCTTCTTCTTTACAAACAATACTAGAGGTCCCTAAGGTGACACACTAAGCCTGATGAAACCCTTGTCTAACAACTCTTGTAACTAGTTTTATATTCCTTCAGTTTTATAGGTGCCATACTATATGGTGGTATTGATATAGGAGCGGTACCTTAAACAAGGTCTATAGTAAACTTCGTCTCCCTTTCTGGGGGTAAACCTGGTAGTTCTACAGGAAACATATCTAGTAAGTCCCTAACAACTAGAATATCCTGAATGGTTTGTTCATTCCGAGTGTCAAGTACGTGGGAAAAATAAGCCTCACATCCACTTCGGGTCAATTTCAGCACACTCATAAATGAAATTAGTCGAGCTGGGATAGCTTGACTAACTCCTAGAAACGTTACTCTGGGTTGATGAGGAGATTCCAAAACCACTTCCTTAGTGCAAAAATTCATTACAGCCTGATGAGTTGTAAAAAACCAATCCATACCAAGAATTACATTTATTTCCTTTAACTGCAATACAATTAGATCAGCTTCTAACTCTACCTGATCTATACGAACTATACACCTTTTAAATACGTCACCAACCACTGTTGTGCTACACACTGAAGTACTCACTTCTAACCCACATTACAGTATCTCTCGCTCACAATGGAATCTAGATGCCAGATACGATGTGATGAATGAATGTGTAGATCCTAGATTTGAAGTAAATCACACATTATTATAGACTTTATATTCGATATACAAAATGCACAAGAAGGGGGGTTGAATCGTGTATCCTTTTTTTGAATACAATCCCCTTTTCTAAACCTTCTTTTGAAAACTTGCTTTTTTAGAACTATTGAATAACAGTATCACGAAGTATTGCAATTTGCTTATAAGTACTTGTATAGAACAATAAGAATAAAAGTTGAGAGTTGAGAGTAAGTATTGACATAGTAGATTTATACTAGTTCACCCCCACGATTACATCCAGTCCTCAGAATCCTTTATGAGATTTCACTATACTTCTAAAAAATACAAGTATTCTTTTCACTGAGCCTCTTCAGGTCTCTTACAGTTTGTATTCTTTTCTCATTTAGCCTCTTCAGGCTATCAACTTTCCTTCTTTCTACTAAAAGATGTTTCGAGCTTTGTTATAGACAATAGTAGCTCTAGAGTTTAGCACAATGAATAATGTTTCTAGATTTAGAATCTCTAGCTCTCTTAAAACTCACTAACTTCTGCAGTCTTCAACTCCGACTCATATTTGTAGCCTTCGTCTTCAACTGCTTCTTGATAATCGCTTCTTTCTTCTTGTTTCTTGATCTTTGAAGAAACAGTTATTCAGTTGAGTTCTTCAATTAACTTAAACTGATTATCCATCTGACGTGGTACTGGTCTTCGTCTTAGTTTTTCTTCTGCTTCGTCTTACTTTCTCCGCTTCGTCTTACTTTCTTCGCTTTGTCTTAGTTTTTCCGCTTTGTCTCACTTTCTTTGCTTCGTCTTAGTTTCTTCGCTTCGTCTTACTTTCTTAGCTTCGTCTTGTTTTCTTCACTTTGTCTCACTTTCTTCGCTTCGTCTTAGTTTTTGTGCTTCGTCTTAGTTTCTGCGCTTCGTCTTAGTTTCTCCACTTTGTCTTATTTTCTCCGCTTCGTCTTAGTTTCTCCGCTTAGTCTTAGTTTCTGCACTTCGTCTTACTTTCTTCACGCTTTGTCTTATTTTTGCTTCTCCACTTTATCTGACTTTCTTCTATTATTATTATTATTATTTGATTTGCATCAAAATTATTGATTGTAAAGTCATTTTGACTTAATAATCTCCCCCTTTTTGATGATAACAAATAATCATAGTTGTTAGAAAGAAAGTATTATTTACAAGACGATATACACTATAAGACTATATACACTTGAAAAAAGGTAAGCACTATCTTCTTTTTTTGTTCTTCTCTTCTCTTTCCTTTCTCCCCTATCTTTGTCATTTCTTTCTCCTTTCTCCCCCTATTTTTTATTGATCAAAAAGATCATGACCTCAGATGTTTCATAACTTCAGAGAACATATCTCTCATTTCAGTGTGAAGTGACTTGAGATCTTGTTGAATATACTCTACTTCTTTATACAAGTCACCTATAGAAGCACGCAGATCATCAACTTTATCTTCAATGTATTCATCATGATTCTACTGTACTACTTTAAGACCAACGGTCGTAGTATACGCATCTGAAGATATGACATCTAGTCCAGTAAATGTAAAGGTAAGAGGTTTGCCAGATAAGTTCGATTCTGGGAGATCAAAGTCATCAGGGCTGGGTAGTCGTGGAACTTGTTTTCCAAATAGGTGTAGTACATCTCCAATTGAAGACATGGTACTTAAGGGTCTAATGTGCATAATTAGATGCATAAGAGTCTCTATGTTGTAGCTGACATCTCCAATCCTAATGGATCTATACTGCCCTTCTGTAAGTCTTCCAACTACGTGAGAAGATTCTTCAGTGGTTCGACGACCACAATTGCTTCCTGATGCCTTTGAAATGTAGTGGGAAACATACTTTCCTTTATGTTGGGCTTCATAGCATGCCTCATCTATGTCTCTCACTTCAGCTTCGATCTGTTCTTCTCTCAAATCACCTGTTATCCCTTTATGATATAGTTTCTTCTTCCCCTTTCCTCATTGCGAACAATGTAAGGTTTTGGTTGAATGTCAGGTACAATCTTGATCATAGTTCTTTTTGTAACTGGTAAAATAGTGTACTTATGCCTTGTGATCTGTGAAGGGTATGGTTGGTTCTTTCATCCCTTAGAACATTATACAACCTTATCTCTCCATCATTCAACAGATGCATTGTACCACTATTTATTAAGATTGGTTGAAATTGTACCTTGACTGACCATTTTGGGGTTTCTCTAATGATTATAGAGCTGCTACTCCTGACAAGTTGAGCTTCTTCAAAAATCTTGATTCTCAAATCCTCTTTTCTCAAAGGTTGAGAAGGATTGACTTGTGCTGGACTGCTTTCAACTGATTTCTTCTTCTGAACAGCAGTAGGAGTGCTCTTCCTCTCACTGATTTTCTGCTTTTTATTTTCTTCAATCAACCTAGGAAGATGGGGTTTCTTCTCCTTAAACTCCGATTTCCTCTTTATCTCAGTCTCTTTAGCCAATTTTGCTGAATATTCCTTCAAAATTGAGACTAAAGACCTGGTTGCCTAAGGTGTTGTCTTCTCAGAGTCTCCACCATGAGTCAACTCTTTTTTTCTCTTTTCCTCTTGCTGATGCAGGGTTCGTACTCTGGGCGAACTTTTTGCTTGTTTAGGTATTTCTGAAAGGAGTGTTTCTCCCTTTCTCTTCAAGGTCGCTTTCTCCCTATATCACACTTGGCTTCCTTCTTTATGACAAATCGCCTTCACCTTTATTGCTTCAACTGACGATTTCTTTTCTCCTTCTACAAGCATTTTCTCAATGGATTGAGATTTTGATCTTCTTGTGGGAGTTCCTTTTTTATTCAAACTTCACTTAACAGCGCACTCCCCCTCAATCCTTACTATCGTCTTAAAAT
>JANVCL010000212.1:22223184-22242462 GCA_026546855.1 Erythroxylum incrassatum | reverse complement strand
TTTTACCTTCAGAAATATCTGTTGCTACAAACTTCCATTGACCAAGAACACCTCAACAGGATTCCACTATTGTTTTGGAAGAAGTTAGTCACATACAGTAGGGGAGTCAGGAAGCCTTAGTAAAGGAAATTGAAGAAATTCATACTAAGGTTGATGATCTGCATGACTCAGTGGGTGATATACGTGAGGAAGTAGCTTATCTACGAGTTTCTATTGAAGAAGACCTCAAGTTGATCCATATTAATATGCAACGAATGTTTTCTGAAATCATGAAGCATTTTCAGTAAAGTTTTTTATTAATAACAAATAAGGGGAGAAGAACAGAAGCAGAAGAAAGATAGTACATGGGGAGACCAGAGACAAAAAAAAGAAGATACAAGTTTTTTTCACATGTGCATATCTTTTGTTGTCTTCTTATTCGTTATCTAAATAATATTCGTTTATTCACTTTTATCTTTATAAAATTATGATTATTTGTTATCGTAAAAAAAGGGGGAGATTGTTAAGTCAAGAATACTTTACGTTTATTAATTTTGATGACAATCAAATAATAATAATATTAGAAATAAATGAACTATTTTGATAAGTGTGTTAAGCGTGCAACAAAAATACAGAAGAAGCGGAAAACACAGAAGACGCAAAAACACAGAAGAAGCGAAAAACACTGAAGAAGTGGAAAACACAAAAGAAGTAAAAACACAGATGAAGCGGAAAACACAGAAGAAGTAAAAAACACAGAAGAAGCGGAAAACATAGAAGAAGCGAAAAAATACAGAAGAAGTGAAAAACACAGAAGATGCGAAAACATAGAAGAAGCGAAAAACACAGAAGAAGTGAAAATCACAGAAGAAGCGAAAAACACAGAGGAAGCAAAAACACAGAAGAAGCGAAAAATACAGAAGAAGCGGAAAGCACAGAAGAAGTGAAAAAAAAGCAGGAAAACATAGACGATACAAAGATGAAGATACTCTAGGACGTCGGACAGTTAGTCAGTTGGAGTTAGTTACAGAACTCAACTGAATAACATTTTCTACAAGAAATAAGAAGCAGTTGGAGACTTAGTCTATAAATACTAGTCGTAGTTGAAAACTGAACAACTTTGAACTTTGAACTTTGAACTTTTAGCTTTCAAGTTATACTTATATAGAAACATTACGTATTAAAAGTGTGATACATGAGAGCAAACTCTACTGTAACAAAAAGCTCATAATATCTTTCTATTGAGAGAAAGAAAAGGCTAAGAGCCTGAAGAAGCTAAGATAGCAGAAAGAATACTTTGTGTAAGAGACCTGAAGAGGCTCTGAAAGGGAAGAAAGAAAACTTTTAAAATTAAAGAAGTATAGTGAAATCTCAGACAAACTCTGATGACTAGACGTAGCCCAAGGTTTGAGGTGAACCGGTATAAAATCGCAATGTCTGTCTTCTAATCTTTCACTTTAATTTCTCTTGTTCTTAAACAGGTATATAGAAGTTATTTGTGATTTAACCACATAGCTATTTTTGTATAGCATTTTTGGTATTCATTTAATAGTTTGAAAAAGTTCTTTTTAAGAAATATCAAAAGTTTTTGTATTCACGAAAAGAATACACAATTCGACCCCCCTTCTTGTGCATTTTCTATATTGTACGTGATTTTATATTAACAAGTGATTTACTTCACAAATTGCCACCTTTGAGGTTGGGATTTAACCATAAAATTCCTTTATTGGAGGTGTCTCAACTTATCAACAACAAAGTTATAGGTAACCTTCACTTTAGAAGAACTTCATTGAAAAACAATTATAAGAGATGCTAGAAAAAGAAATAATCCAAGCTAGTACCATCCCTTATAGAGCCTTTATTGTTTTGGATGGTAAGAAATATGGTAGTTAGAGATTATGTATGGATTCTAGGGACTTAAACAACTAGATGGTGAAGGACAAGTTTCCCATACTCATAGTAGAAGACCACACAAATGAGTTAGGGGTGCTTAGGTGTTTTCTAAGCTTGACTTGAGGGTTGGTTATCACTAGCTAAGAATGGATCCTAGTAATGTTTTCAAAATATCCTTTAAAACTTATTTGGGGAACTATAAATATCTAGTTATGCCTTTTGGCTTAACTAATGCATCATTTTCCTTCCAATACCTTATGAATGTAGTTTTTAGCCCCTTTCTTAGAAAGTTTGTGCTTGTTTTCTTCATTGATATCCTATATCCTCATTTATAACCATAACTTATAACAACATGTGGTGCATCTAAAAGCTATGCTTGATAAGCTTATAGAAAACTTTTTATTCCTTAATAAAAGCAAATATACTTTTGCAGTAGATAAGGTTAAATATTTAGGTCACATCATTTCAAAGGACGGGTAACCGCTGACCTTTAAAAAATTAATGCAGTTACTGAATGACCTAAGCCTTACAACTTTAAAACAACTTAGGATATTTTTTGACAAGATATTACCAAAGGTTTGTAAAGAGGTATGGCTAGATTGATATACCTTTAAAAAAATTGTTGAAAGAAGAAAAACCTCTTATAGAATGGGTTTGTAACTCACGACTTTAAACAATTAAAACAAGCCCTTATATCAGCACCTATATTGCTTATTCTTGACTTTTCAAAGATACTTGTGTTAGAAATGAATGCTTTAGAATTTGGAATAGGGACAATCTTATTACATAAACATCATTCCATAACCTATATAAGCAAGGCTTTAAGCCCCGAGCATCAATCTTATTTTATTTATGAAAGGAAGCTTTTGGCAATTATGTTTGTAGTAAAGAAATGGGAGTAGTGTTTAATCTGATGACCTTTCATCATTAAAATAGATCGTAAGAGTTTAAAGTTTCTGATTAAGCAGCAAGTATCCACCCCTCTACAATAAGTGTGGCTTTTAAGATTGATAGGTTCCAACTATAAAATTTAATATAAAAAAGGAAAGAAAATATAATAGCATATTCCTTATCCAGAGTGTCAATTGTAGAATTACTATGCATGGCTTTGCAATCTAATAACCTTGGTTTAAAATCTCGTATTCAATATACTTGGACCATTGATATGGAACTAAAGAATCTTATTTCAGAACTATAATTTCTCATCCCTATTACACCTAGTCCAATGCTAAATTAAGAAGAAAAGGGAAGTTGGTAATGGGAAATGAACCAAAAGTTAGAGAGGCAATCCTCAAGTGGATGCACAACTCATTAATAGGGGGCAGTCGAGTTAAGATGTTACATTATAGAGGCTGAAATCTTTGTTTTATTGGAAGGGCATGAATAAAGATGTGTAGAACTACATAAGAAACTATGATACTTGTTAATGGAGTAAGAAAAATATTGCAGCCAATCCTGGATTGTTGTAACTCCTCCCTATTCTAGAAGCTCCTTGGTAAAAAATTGCAATGGACTTCATTGAAGGACTTCTAATCTCTTTTGGTATGTCAATAATTATGGTTGTCGTGGATAAGCTTACTAAGTATGCATATTTTATGACACTCTCACATCCATTCATCACTCTTATAGTGACCCAAATGTTTATAAATCATATCTTCAAGCTACACGGATTATATGAATTAATTTTTTTAAATAGAGACAAAACATTCTAGAGTGACTTTTGGAATGATTATTCACTATCTAAGGGGTTAATTTGCTTAATTCCATTGCTTATCATCCTCAAACGGATGGTCAACAGAGGGTTGAAAACATACTTAAGGTGTTTAAGTAGTGATGAAACATATAATGGTACAAATGGTTAAGTCTCGTGGAATGGTGGTACAACACAAGTTATCATTAATCCATTAACAGATCTCCCTTTGAAGCCTGATGTGGGTACTCCCCCTCATTACATTTGCTATACCTTCCTAATGAATCAAACAATGATATTGTTAATAGAAGCTTGGAAGAAAGGGTGAATATGATTAAGCTTCTTAAGTGGCATTTAGCAAAGGCACAACATAAGATGACTTAATTGGTAAATAAGAAAAGATCTTATAGAAAATTTTAGTTGGGTGAATGGGTTTATCTTAGACTACAACTTTATAGATAACATAGAGTGACTAGAAGGGCAAATGAAAAGTTATCTCCAAAGTATTATATGTCTTTCCAAGTGGAAGACATGATATTGGCAAAGTAGCTTATAGGCTAAAACTACCCTTTGCAACCAAAATTCATTCCACTCGTCATGTGTCTCAATTGAAGAAATTTTATAACACAACGCAATCTAAAGCTGATTTGCTTGCATTTGTAAGAGACTTAAGCTACACTCCTGAGCTTAAGGCAATCATCGACAGACCGATGATAAAGAGAGAAAGATGTGTTGCTATTAAGGTCTGTGTTAAATGGAAGGATTGCCCTATTGAAGATCACACTTGGGAGTTTGTTACAATTTACTGAATAAATTTCCTCACTTTAATCTTTAAAGGCAAGGATAATGTTAAGAAAAAGGGATTTGATATAAGGAAAGCAGGTGTTTTAGGAATTTCCATTTAATAAGTCAAGTGAGATTTACTCTCTTCCTCACCAGGGAGAATGGTTTGCCATGTAGCTAGGCCACTGTAATTATGGGAATTATGTTACGCATGAGATGTTAGATATATACTAAGTTAGGCCATCATAAATTTTGAAAAAAGGTTTTCAACTTCCTCTCTCTCTCTCTCTCTCTCTCTCTCTCTCTCCCTCTCCCTCTCCCTCTCCCCTTTACATTGTTCTATAATACAAACATTCTTCACTAGAATGTTTTAAAGTAATGAAAGCTCAATGATTGTTATCTACTCCAATTCCACAACTTTACTATCTAAATTTCTTGATTCCTTGCATTTCTTCGAATTTTTAGTTTAATCTTTATCAAGAGAATGGAAAAACAAAGAGAGCCAAACAAAGAAAAGTGAGAATAACTTGGGGAAGCTAACAAAAAAACAAAGACGATTTCCTAAGAACTTGGATGAAAGCTAAAATATATTTATATAAAAATAACAAAAAAATAGAGAACAGTAAGAGGCAAGCAAGCAAACACACAGGCTCTGACCACAATCTCAGCTCTACCATCCCCTTTGATAATGATATGCCATCAGCATTCATGAGAAAGAAATTAAGGTTACATTAAATTTTGATTAATATTTAATTATGATTATTTAAGTATAATAAAGTGTGATGATTTGTATTAATTAAGAGTTCACTAATATTAACTATAATTTATTATAACTAATTATAATCAATTAATATTATTTAGAAATTAAAATAAATTAATTTAATAATAATTTAGATTCATTTAAAACAATTGGATCTATAGTATTAAGTAGAAGTGAACTCACATGAAATAAATAAATAATGGGTGATATTTTTGATAATAACATGATATTCAATTGACTAAAATATAATTTTATCAATATTTTGTTAATTCAACAAATGTGAAAAGTTAAAATTTTTTATAAATACTATAAAATGTTAGAATTTGACTAGTATTTTAGTATAAATATCTTCATTAAAATATAATTTTTCTTTAAATTAAAATATGTGAAAAATTCATATTGAAAATTATAAGATATGATTAAAAATATAATTATATAAATGTGTTGTGCTTCATATAAACAATATTAATTATATAAAAAGTCACATCTTTTATTTAAAAGATTAATAATTTTATAAGTAATATTATTTAAATTTTATTTTACTAAGTAATTAATATATTTTTCATTTATACTCTTGATTTTTTTAATTTTTAAATTCAATAGAAAACATGTTTGTTGAGTTTAGTTTTTAACTTTTAGTTTTGATTTTATTTTCTTCCGGTTTTTAAAATTTATGATAACCATATAAACAAGTTTTTGTTGTTTTTTTTTATTTTTTCAGATATAGTATCAACTAAATACATATTATCTAATTATTTAATATTAATTATTAATAAGAAATATATTAATTATTTAAATATTAATTAGTAATAAGAATTACAAATATTTTTTAATAATTAATTTTAAATAATTTTAATTTAATAATCATTAATAAATATAATTTAAATTTGAAATATCTACAAAATATATAAATTCTAAATAAAATTTGCATTAGCTAAAAAATATACTAGCTTATAAAATTTAATTATTAAAATATTTATTTAATAAAAATATAATAAATAAAAAATTAAACAAAAACTAAAAATCATAAAAGTAGAAGTAAAACCAAACCACTTTTATAACAATATTGATAATGATATTAACCGTAAAAGAGCACTAAACTTAAAAGTATATTTTTATCTGATTGTAATATATAATACATAATGCAATATATAGTCTTAAATACATAATTTTAAAAACAATATTAATTGTATAAAAATTTACATATTAGATTAATAATTTATTAAATAATATTTAAATTAAAATTTATATTAAATAGCTAATATTCATAATAATTTAGATTATAATAACCAAGTTAAAAGTATACTTGATGTAATATATTATATAATAATTTTAAAAATAATATTAATTATATAAAAATTCAAATATTTTATTTAGAATATGAATAATTTTATAATTAATATTGTTTACATTATTTTTATCAATTATTAATATCTACATATAATTTAGATTATAATGATCGATAATAATGAAGAACGTAAAAGAACAGCAAACAATGATTATGTTCAGCTCCATTTTCTTTTTCTTGACATACTAATGGCTCGCTATAAATAGAGCTCATGTGACGAGGAAACCCTAACAGCAGCCCTAGGCAAATATAGGTCTTGTTCTTCGACTTAAAGGAGACCAAAAGGTAAGACTTAAGAGCCCTATAACTGCGTAAAAATCATGGCTTTCACTCTTGTACGATATGCACGGATGCTGCCATCATCGACCTCTTTGCTTTCATACTATGCTTCCTTCTCCACATCGCTGATGCTGCTACGAAACGCTTACAAGGAACTGGTTCCCGAGAAGCTTGAAGAGTATGTTCTCGACAAGCTGAGCTCATTGTTCTCACGTAAAGCCCCACCATCTCAGTCTACCTTCATTATTGACGACTATTGGGACTGTTTCGACCGCAACGAACTCATTAAAGCTGTAACCTTGTACCTGTCCAGCAAGATTGGTCCCAAGAATAAGACGGTAAAAGTGGGTAAATTCAGGAAACAAGAGGATTTGACGACTGGCCTTGTTCGTGGAGAGGAGATTGTCGACCAGTTTGATGGGATTGAGGTTACTTGGAAGCTTCTTAATGAAAACGACAATGAGAATAGTGGGCGGCAGAAGCGTTATGTTAGTGACGCGGATAGTTACTTTGAGTTAACTTTTTAAGAGAAAGATAGAGATATTGTCTTGAAGAAGTATTTGACTCGCATTCTACAAATTCATGAAGCTAATATGAACAAAGGACAAAGGGTTCTACAGCTCTTCACGAAGAAAAATTACCGAGGAAGTTGGACAAGCCTTGATTTCGATCACCCATCCACATTTGACACTCTTGCCATGGATTATGATTTGAAGAAGGCTATAATGGAAGATTTGGACAAGTTCTTGTCAAGAAAGGACTTCTACGGAAGAGTGGGCAAGGTTTGGAAGAGGGGTTATTTATTGTATGGTCCTCCTGGTACTGGGAAATCAAGCTTAATTGCAGCCATAGCCAATTACTTGAAATATGATATTTATAACTTAGAGCTTGGAAGCGTTACTTCAGATAGTGATCTAAGGGATACATTACTAGACACGGGCAATAAGTCCTTGATTGTTATTGAGGACATTGACTGTAATCAAGAAGTCTGGAACCGAGACTTGTCAGATGATGACGACGAGTATTACGATGATGATGATAATGACGAAGAGAAATCTTCCAACAACCCTGGCAATTCCAACTACGATTCCAGGGTTAGTGACTTGTTAAAAGCTCAGAGCTTTAGTTTTAGATTTATCTCTTATTATTGATCAAATTGCATAAGTTGCAGATATTTCAATGTGTTTTGTCATTAATTAATTACTGTTTCTTTTGTTTGCCCATTGGAGAGCAGTTTACCCTGTCAACTCTTCTCAATTGCATGGACGGGTTGTGGTCAGTGTGTGGAGATGAGCGTATATTTGTTTTCACCACAAATCACAAGGAACTGTTAGATCCTGCATTGCTTCGACCAGGTAGAATGGATATGCATATTCACATGTCTTATTGCACTACTCAGGGCTTCAGAGTCTTGGTCTCAAACTATCTTGAGACACAAGAGCATCCACTCTTTGAGGAGATTGATGATTTAATAAGGACTGTAGAGGTCACTCCTGCAGCTTTGGCTGAAGAATTAATGAAAAGCGAACTTCCTGATGTCGCTCTTGAAGGAGTTCTTAATTACTTGAAAAAAAAGAAAATGGAGAAAGACACCAAAAGAAAATTTGGAAGAGAAGGTGGACGACAAGAGAAGAAGATGGAGAAAGCTGCAGAAAAAGAAGAAAACTTTGAAGAGGAAAAGATGGAAAAAGATTGAGAAGGAAAAGAAAGCGAAATTGAGCTCTAGAATTGTTCAACAATTATGATCAAATATTTGAAGTTCTACTCTTGCTTTTTCTAAACACTTGAACAAATTTTGTGAAGCAAATTTAAGGACGTGTGATGATTTAATAAAGCTAGTTTCTGAAAATTTTTTCCAAGGCAAGGTTTACATTTCTCTGTACATAAATCCTCTATTTTTATCACATCATCAAACGTTAATTTTCTTGTCAACCCTTTCGATGCTCTTCAGTTGTCTAGTTTTATATTATCAATTGGTGTTTTAATGTCAATGCATCTTAAACAGTTATGTAGTCCTTCATGTTCATCCTTCTTATTTTATCATTTAAATGACTATATAATGCATTTTGCAATCACCTAACATTTTATCTTTGTAACGTAATGGTGATTCTTGCTGCTGGTCTACTGAAGCATTCAGAAGGCCCGCTTTATTTTCACTCATTTGTTTATTTTAATATCTAATTTCCTAAAGATAGATAAACTCATCTTCATGGAGTGATCCTGCTAAGTCTCACCCTTCATGCTCTAAAAGACTTTATACGTATGCATATTGTGGTTGTTTAATAATTTTCCTTTTGAGCACAAGAGTTTATTTGGATATCATGTATTTCATCTTGATGTTAGTGTTCCCAAGATTCTGAAATTAGAGAGACACATCATGGATGATATAACTCTGTTTTCTAGCAAGTGATGAGTTGAATGAGAATTATATGGATTGGGAAAGATAAGTTTTAACACTTATAAGTGACAAGTACTTAACTTTACTTGGAATGATCTGTTGTTACTTAAATAATATCATCTTATTAATTAGTTGATATGCACGTAGATTTGATATGGGTTAGATTTTTTGGAAGTTTGAAAAAGAGAGAGATTTTAGGAGATTAGAAAAGATAGAATCAGAATAGAAAAGGATTTGTTTTAACTGGTTGTTTCTTTTATTAAGTATTCAGCAACTATTTATAACAATCCAAATCATCTAGGAAACAAATAATCTTGCACCCTAATTATCTAATCCACTACTTATAATGGCCTAGAAAACAGGAAACATAAGCAAATCATAAAGATCGATTCTCACGGCAAACAACAAAACAGAAGCAAATAGTAACAACACTTCCTAGCTACAGGTTGCATACTTCATGCAACCTTAAAGCCACGTTCCACTTGGCCAACTAAAGAACCCACATAGCATGGACTGCCATGGGCTAAAGAGAACGTATCATTAGTCAACATAAATGTATAAATTAGCAATAAGCTATTAAGTTAATCATTGCTTATTAGAGTTGCCTCTTTTGAATTTGAACATAGTCACTAAATCCCAAACGAATTCGACGAACTTTCCAATCATCACCATAGAACAATCTTCCCCACTCTTTACACGCAACAAATTGCAGCTTCCTCCTGAAATGACCGATGATAGAGTAGACCAAACCATATATTCTTGGTTGGACGTATCAAAACCTGGGATGAGATTTACATTTTAATATGCCCTGCAACTAGGGTACCAATCATAAGTCAAAAGATCATGAAAACTCATTGGCACAGAAGTTGCTCACCCATGACAATGAAATTTCTGAACCTGTGAGCCGTACCTTTTATGAGTTGAAAAAAGATCGCAAAATTGGTTCTTTTTTTTCTACACCCAGTTCTTTTTTATTCATCAATCTGTAAACTTTGGTATCCAAGTTCTGAACTTCTGAAACTTGGGGACCAAAACCATACTTCTAGCTTCTCTTGATTATGGCAGTTTTTGCTTTCTCACGATCAGGGTTGATACCTTCAACACAACATCTAATTTCCTGGTATGTTTCCTTCTTAACAACGTTGATGCTGCAAAAAAATAGTTACAGGGAACTGGTTCCTGAGAATCTGGAACGGTATGTTCTGCACAAACTGAGTTACTTTTTTTCTCGTAGAGCCGCAAAATCTTCCTGTAGCTTCATTTTTGGCGACTCGTGGGAGTTATTCGACTGCGACGAGCTTATTGAAGCTGCAACCACTTATCTGTTTGATAAGTTCGGCCTCAAAAACTAAGAGTAGGTAAGTTAAAGAATGATCACGTGCTGGGCCTACGGCGCTGCACAACAAAAGCATATTTGAGGCTGAGTTTGAGTGGCCTTCTCACGGGACCTACATTGTCCTCGATTATGCTCACTGGATAGTTCGAGCTCAGTTAGCTCAACTTTGTGTTTCCCGTGACCCTCGTTTACCCGCTGGTCAGTTTACTGGTTGGACTAAACTTTTGGAGGGATGGATCAAGCTTAATACAGATGGGGCGGCCACACCGGATTTTCGTGTAGCGGCTGCTGGAGGATTAATTTGCGATTGCCATGGGGTATGGCAGGGTGGTTTCCTCCATCATATTGGCAGTGCTTCTCCGTTAGCTGCTGAAATCTGGGGGTCCATTCTGGCCTCCACTTGGCCTGGACACTAGGCTATCGGCGCGTGATCGTTGAAGTGGACTTGTTAGAGGTTATCAATCTCCTTTCCTCGGCTCTTACTCTTACTAATGAGCTTTCCATGTTGGTGGCAGGTACCCGTGACCTCATTCATCGGCCGTAGGAGGTGAAGATCCAGCATGTGTTTTGAGAAGGCAATCAGTGTGCGGACAGTTTGGCCTCCCTCGCTATGCTCTCACAGCCCGGATTGCATATACTGCAAGCACCCCCACATCTTATCAGGGTTCAACTCCGTCGAGACCAGCGCAGCCTTTTGTACCACCGCTGGCCGCGCTAGTTAGGCTGTTTTGTTGTTTCTCGTCCTTTGTATATATATATATATATATAAAAAGAATGATCCCGGATTGACCATTGGTCTTGCTCCTGCGAAGGAAATTGTTAACAATTTTAATGGGGTTTGGAGACTTCTTGGTGAAAAAGTTTGATCGTGATAATGTTGGTAGGAAGCAATACTTATTTTGAGTCATCATTTCATGAAAAACGTGGAGACGTAATATAATATTTAAGGATTATTTCATTCACATCCTTGACATTCGTGAAACCATGAAGCAAGAACAAAAGACCCTGAAGCTTTACACTAAAAGAGGTCGTGGCAGTAGGCCAATTATCAATTTCAACCATCATCCATCCACATTCGATACCGCTGTCATGGATTACGAGTTGAAGAAAGCTTTATGGATGATTTGGAGAGGTTCTTGTCAAGGAAGGAATTTTACAGGAGAGTTGGGAAGACCTGAAAGAGAGGCTATCTATTAAACGCTCCTCTTGGAAGTAGGAAATCAAGCTTGATCGCAGCCCTGGCCAATCACTTGAAATACATGCCGGACAATTTTGTCCTTTCCTATAAAATTGGACAAATATTAATTGTATTTTTGGTTTATAAATGAATTATCGATTAAATTACATAATTTGATTCAAATAAAGATAATAAAATGACCCAATAAATGATATAGATTAATGAGTCAAAGTTGAAAAATAGATTCCAATTAGTGTGTACCATACCCACATCGACCTTGTGAAGGGGAAGCTAGATATGAACGCTAGATAAAGGTTAAGGTCTCCTGCAGTTACTCATATCAATCGTAAGCATAAGGAATTTCTGACCTATTAGGAGAGCTTATGTATTGAAAAAACTGTAGAAAAACTTAGCCCGTGTCTCTGTAAACACTTTCTGTAAAAGTTTCGGAAGATTCGTGATCGTTTGAAACTCGGAATCAACATCAGAATCAGAGATGGAACCAAAATTAGGTATTCTGTATTACCTTCGTTTTTAATCATTTCATGTTGATCCTGATTACGTAATAAGGTCTATACTACGTATTACATATGGTATCAGAGCGGTTATGTGATTGGGTCGTTAGAAATGAAGGGTTTTCAGTTTTTCATCTCATATGGTTTTCTTCGATTTTTGATTCGTTTTTCCAAATTTTTTACGTATATAATTATGTAAAAGTGGTATACATAAGGTTAGCTATGAAAAATATGTCAAAAAAGGACTTTTCGACCAAACGGAGCAAAAAACGAAGTCCCGGGACGCCAGAAATAGCCTCTAGAGCAGGAGAAGACGACTGCATACGACCGGCGCTGCTACAATAAGCGGGGACGGCGGCGTACGGCTGGTGTGTGCCAATCACGATGCACCACATTGCTTTAGTGAGTGACAGACTACACGTGCGACTTGCGACCCGCTCTCCCATGAACGTGGGACAACTGAAAGACACATGGTGGTGCGCACAGATGCGCGTCTACGCGTGGGTAGCACCTGACATGCACACGCCAAATGTATCTGACGCATGTCGGCACTCACGCGTGTTGCGCACACGTGGACTCTTGGCATGCCCATTGACGTGGCTTGCCACATCAGCCATACGGACGTAGCTACAACGATTTTTTGAAAAAAAAACCACAAAAATTTTAGATTTCCCGTAAGGGTACCACAGGGTGTTTTGGGTCAGTTTTTGGGTTCAAGAAACTTATAAAGTAAGTTTTTCTATTTTTCTGGAGTTATTACATTAGTAATAAATTAAAGTTTAACTCTAGAAAAGGAATTAAGGTATTTTGAATCCAAATTCGAATGAATTTTTATGCTTCAAACATCGTATGAGGTAGATACATGAGGTTCTTATGTCTCGGGTCTCATGTTCGGTGTTCGGGATTGCATAATAGTCAATCAGAGAAGGAATTGGGACATTTTGAAGCTATTGTTGAGTGAATTTTCGTGCAATAAACTTGCCATAAGGGAGATACATGAGGTTTTCGTGTCTCAGGTGGTCGGTTTAGTGTCCAGTGACACATGACAGTCACTCTACTGAGATTTTTCTTTTACGAAAGTCTCAAATTAAGTTTTCAAAGAATGTCTTCAACATGAGTGTGTGACAATAAGATAGTGCATTTGGTTTTTTGTCTTTTTTGATGTTACATTGTCACATACTATATGCCCATAAAAAATGTGAGGATAACGTAAAGTTGTATCACTTGTGTTTGTGGACTTTTTGAGTGCTGATGAGAATGTAGTCACCAAAGTAGTCGTACAAGTCAGTATATTAAATTGTTCTGCTTGCATGTTGGGGGATGTCTATAATTTTATGTTTGGTTATTCTGCCTAAAGGAGTTGGCCTTACATAATATTTTGAGATGTGCATAAAGGCATTAGATAGAGGAAAGTCATTGCTCAAGTGATCTATTCACCCACAAGTGGTAGTATCATGAGAGTTGATGATTTGTACTCTGATCGCTTTTATGTGTGAAGGTCTAGTTGTATATATTATGTATTCAACCCATAGGTGTTTTGTAATATGTGTGACCGGATTTTCATTAAAGATACTATTTAATGACATTGAGTATCGTTTTTATCCTATATTTGTGTTGGTTTAAAGATTATCATCTTGAAGTCACCTTTTTAGTCAACAAAATCAGTGTCATCATTGAAACCTTGACCAATTTCAATACAAAGAAGTGGATAGAGGATGTATTGAATGATATGGAGATAGTTGTGGTTGATATGACCATACAGATGGATAGGTCATCTCCACCTGCATTCATGAGCTTGAAAACTCATAAAGCAACCTATGAAGCGTACGATCCGTCTAACAAATTATATTTAATGACTGTTAAGAGATCCATTCCAAATCATCTGCAAAGCAGACTTTCAGACACAGACATAGTAAAGGAGTTTCTTGATAATGTCTCTTAGAGGTACACAGTCTCATCTAGTGTTGAGACAAATGCCTTGATGAAAGAATTATTCTCCATAAGGTATACGGTAGAAAAGGGGAGTAATGAAGAACCTATCGAGAATAATTCATCTTCCCAGTAGATTGAAGATGTTCAGATTTTAATGCTTTGATAGCCCATTACGTTGCTAAGGAGGAGAAAATCAAGCTTGCTACTCCTACAACCCTCGAAGCAGCTTAAGGGAAGACAAAGATGAAGCCCGCTAAGTTTAAAAGTAGAAAGTTCAAATCTTCTCCACAAGCTAACGTTGGTCAAACCAGTGCTGATAAAGGTCCTAGGTACATAAAGGAACCAGTAATATAAGGTTTAAAAAGGAAAGACTAAGACCATCAGGTTACTCTTTGGCTTGTCAATTATAAATCTAATTTGCGATAGTTGCATTAAGTACTCTGTGGCTATTTAGTGGAACATCTGATCATGGTGCTTCCGCGATGCAGTAGTTCATATCAAGGATAAAGCCAAATAAAGGGAAGGAGGAACTGTGGTTTATAGCAATAAAAAAGTGGAAGTAATATCTATAGGGGATGTATGTACTGAACCTTGCTGTAAGGTTCATTTGGGTTTTACACAACACATTTTATATATGATCTTTTAATCAATTTTGGATAAAGAAGGTTGACGTTTTTCGTTTAATGCTTCTGTGGTACAGTTGTTGTTTAATGCAAAACATAATGGTACAACTTTCTTTTCATACGGTTTGTATAGAATATGTCTTACCCCGAAATAGATAAATGCTTCTTCGTATCTTGCTAAACAAGTTATGAAATAAGGGACCCTGGTGAATGAGAAGTCATACATAGTGTGGCATGATAGTTTAAGCCATATTTCCAGAGCTAGGGTTGAGAAATTGATCAAGGAAAACATTTCTCAATTCTAGATTATGATGATCTAGGAACATATGCTGACTGTTGCAGGAGTAAGTTGACTAATAAGGATATTGAGGTGAACTCATGCTTCTAACTTGTTAAGTATGATATATAAAGATATCGGTAAACCTTATACAGTTGCATTGTGCAATTCTAAATGTATTATGACATTTGTTAATGATTATTCCCATCACAGGTATGTGTTCTTGCCTAAAGACTGAAGGTTGAGAACCATTTGGAAAAATTCATCAACATAGTCAGACTTGACTGTAGAGGAGAAAATCATGGCAAACATGATGTTTTAGGACTTTAAAAGGTTCGCTTGCTAGATATTTGGAATCAGTTGGAATAGGAACTTAATCCACTATGCCGAGTAGTTCTAAGCAAAATGGTGTGTTGTTGAAAGGCATAACTGCACCCTAAAGGACTTGAAAAAGTCAATGCAGAACATGAATAATCTACTTGATTATCTAAAAGCTTGGAAATCCAGCCTTGCACACATTCGTGTATAGCGCTGCCCTACTGAGGTAGTATAATCCTTATTGCATGCTCGTTCCCTTCATTGCTATTTAGCAAGATATCTCGACCACTTTAAGGCTCCAGATTTTCACTGTAGAGAAGGAGGGATCGGAATAGTGGAATTACAAACAGTTAAGTTTCTGGAATACGATGTCTATGATGATGGTGGGTCCTTTGACCCTTCAGATGATAGCAGGGCGGATATTACAGTTATTATGTAACTTCTACTCATACAGTTAGATCCGGTGGATATAGGTCTTTATACCGTGCCTATACAGGAACAGGAACAGGAACCTATACCTTTAGACATAGAGGTTCTTGAGGGTACAAGATCTAATACAGTTAAGTAAATCCATTAGAGTGAGACAACCTGCTATCACATCTGATTACATAGTCTATCAGGTGTAAAGGACTATGCTATTAGACATGTTACGAATCTAGTTACTTTTACAAAAGCTGTTTATGGACCTAATGCAGATGTGTGGTGGGATGTAATGAATGTCGAGATGCAAGCCATGAAGCATAGTAAGGTCTGGGAGCCAGTTGATTTGCATCAAGAACTGCAAACTCGTCAATTGTAAATGAAGTTTTAAGACTGAAAGGATTTCAGAATAAAGTTCAGCGATTTATGGGCTCGCTCAGTTACCTAATGGTTCACTCAGGGAGAAAGGTTGACTTTGTGTTACTTTTCTTTCGTATCCTCGTAGGATACATTTTGAGTTATTAAGGCAATTATAGCTCATGATGATATAGAGTTACATTAAATGGCTGTCAAAACTGCTTTCTGAGTAAATACCTTTTATGAAGTGGTTTATAAAATGCAACCCGAAGGATCTTAGGATCCAGATAGAACTGACATGGTTTGCACGTTATGCAGATGAATATATGGTTTACGTCAAACCTTCTGAAAATGATACCTTACATTTGATGAGGTTGTGACCTCTTTCGGCTTCATGAAAAATAAAGTCAAAAAGATGCTTGTACTATAAGGTCAAGGGGAGCAAAGTTATCTTCCTGTTATTGCATGTGGATGATATATTGTTCACATCAAATTACTTGATCATATTGTATGAGGTTGAACAACTTTTGGTCAAGAACTTTGACATGACAAACCTTAGTGTAGCATCTTCTGTCCTAAGTATTCAGATTCACCAGGATAGATCTCAACAATCATCAGACCTCTCATAAAATGCATACATAGAGTATGTGTTACAAAGGTTTAATACGGTAAATAATAAACCTGTCGTAGCACCTACCCCTTATAGTGAGAGATAATCTTTGGTACAATACTCAAAGAATAAAATAAAGAGAGAGGTTACGAGAAATGTTCCGTATTCTAGTACAATTGATAGCCTAATGTATGCTCGGCTATGTACTAGATAGGACATTGCATTCATTATTTGACTATTCGGTCAATATCTGGTTAATCCAGTTGTAAACTATTATAATGTAGTCTAGTGAGTGTTGAGATAGTTAAAGGAAACAAAGATTATATGTTGATATATAGAAAAGCCAACAAACTAAATCTTATAGGGAATTCAGATTCAAATTTTAACTATGTGTCCGGATGATCGAAAGTTCACTTAAGGTTACAGCTTTAAGTTTGCAGATGGTATAATGTAGTGGAAGTGTGTTAAGAAGACACGAGTAACTTCCTTGACTATGCATGCAGAGTGCATACTATGAGGCTACTTCAAAGATGGTTTAGCTCAGAAACTTGATTTCTGAGTTGTCTGTGGTTGATTCAGTGGCTAGACCCATATGGTTATAATGTGGTAATCTTCTTATTGTGTTGTTTAATAACAACAAAGAATATCACAGGGTCTTAGCATTTAAAGGTTAATTATTTGGTCATAAAGGTGTTGATATGAAAAGGTGACATTAAGATTTGGAGCATTTAAGGGCTGAGGAATTGTAAGTCAATCCTTTAACTAAAGAACTTTGCCCACTTGTGTTTGTAACACAAGTATACATTATGGATGTTTTGACGTTCTTAAACACTATTAGTTAGGGGATCGTTATGTTTACCCCATGTACATTTGTACATTTTGATGTATTATGATAGTATGATGGTTCATTAATAAAGATGATCATTGTTTATCCTTAGTAATAGGTATTATCATACATTGTCATAATACATAAAAAAGTCTTAAGATTTGTGTCGATCTTAAGCATTTAAAGGTCGTTAGGCATATATATACAGATTGACCTTGTGCCTATGTCATTAAACTCATACAGTTTTAATATAGATATCTATGAAGTTTGACATGACACAAGGGGATATAAGTTTTTTAATCTCATGAAGGTTCTCTAATGCAATTTAGCATTCAGTTAGAAAATATAAAGGTTTTCTCTAATGCAGTTTAGCATTTGGTGAGAGGAAACAAGTTTTCTCTAATGCTGTTTAGCATTCGGTAAGAGAAAACATGATTTCTCTAATGCAGTTTAGCATAAAGTTAGAAAAATCGAGACCTACAAATGAAGATAATATAATTTAGAACATAAAGGTATCATCGTAGTTTGTCACACCTCATTTTCCCATTCATGTTAGTGAGGTATTAGGTATATGTTAATGGACATTTTATATTGATTTTAGATACATAATTTGCTAAAATCTTGTTCGTTTAATGTTTAAATTACACTATTAAGAGTTATTTGTTTTAATTTAGGCACATATTGGATGAATAAAATCGTTAACGTTTTTGGTAGATAAGAAGGAGAGTTGTGCATGAGAAAAGAGAGGGGTTGGAATTATTCAAAGACATAAATCAAATAGAGAGAAGCGTAGAGATTGAATGGGGAAGAAAGAAAAAAAATATAGTAGCAGCTATTGGCGGTGGGAAGAGAAAAAATGTGAACAAGAAGTGTGGCTGGGTTTGCATGAAAGGTGGACCAAACTCCAATTTTTATTTGTCATATTAAGGTATAAGATAGAAAAGCTGAAGCAGCTGGTAACGTGAAGTAGTGTTGACGATGCAGAGAAGAAAATGAGGGTGTAAATGTTGAAAAAGAAGGGGATAAAAAATCTTAAAAAATAATCAATACAGAGACAAAAATCAAACACGACAGTTGCAGTGCAATTAAAGGAAAAAAGATACTTGGTGGTGTGGACACTAGGAGAAAAAACAAAACGAAAATAACTCCTCATGCAGGTGACTAAGGAGGCTGGTGGTGGCATAAGAATAAAGTGACAGCTATGGAGAGAAGAGGACGTTAACCTTTTGGAGACTTCTACGTTGCAGCTGGTGAGGGGGATTTAATATATTAGCTGGAGGAAACAAAAAGGGGATGTTGGAATCCACTCACATTGCACTATTATTAAACAAATCCTCTACTTACAACGTTGAAGGACATCTTGCTGTTGGTGTGAGGAAAACGTGAGCTGCTTATGAAGAGGAGTAATGTGAGCTGCTGGTGAAGAGAAACAACTTTAGCTACTGGTGGAGAGGTGCGTTGTTGGGCAGCTGGTGGCTTAAACAAATTCTCCACTTACGTTGATGAAGTTGCTGGTGGACACAAGGTGGTAGAAGCATCAACGTTGCAGCTGCTAGGAGAACATTTAGAGCTGGTGGAGAGGAGACGCAAGCAGCTATTCACGCAAGCTTAGAGAATTGGGTAAAGCATTTTTTCCAATCCTAGCAACCACAATTTTGTTGGGATTTACTTTATTTTTAATTCCTTATTTATTTTAATTGTGTGGATTTAATCAATGCAAACATATATTATGACCATGATTTATGTTACATTGATGA
>JANVCL010000212.1:22187364-22202140 GCA_026546855.1 Erythroxylum incrassatum | reverse complement strand
AACTTAATTCTAATAAGCATATAATTTTACTCCCACCAATTCATAACAAGTATTATTTTAAAATAATGCATATTTATTAAGAAAGTTAATGAAATATTTGATATGTCTTTATTAATTATATGTTAAAGTGTCTTAAAAATATAATCTGTGTAATCAAGATGTGAGAGAAATTAAAAGTTAATTTTAGAAGTAAAATTATAAATATGCATAAAAAATTACAAACGACACTTATTTTAAATAATTAAAATTTCTCTAAAACGACACTTATTATGAATCGAAAGGAGAATTATTTTAGGTAAGTGTGGAAGGAGTGAGTCTGAGTTAACTCAGACCTGAATTTTTTTTTTTATAGTCGAAACAGACCTGATTTATTACACATGAAAGTGAGAGTCACCGTCACCAGTACCACTAAAAGATAATTAAAACTTAAAAGAGTGGGAAATGGGGCCCAATGTCGTCAAGCACACCCACTGCCATCATTACACATTTGCATGTTTTCATGACCACACCTTCAACCCCACATCTCAGTCACATATGAGATGCTAGCTCGCCTCTTCATCTCGGAATGACAATTTCTTCGCATTTGATTAGCTATTCTAGTATCGCTATTTCTATGCCAAAACGTCGACGTTTTAATAAAATTTAAGGGCCTAGCTTTGCTCACGCGTAAGCCAAGCTGACGTTCCCTTCTTCTTTGTTGTCCTTCCCACCTCAACTCTTTCTTTTCTCTTTTCGGTTAATTCATGAAGCATTTCCATCTATTTGAGATCGAGTTTCGGGGTTCTTAAAGGTTGAGGTATGCTCTTCACATAAAGCTTCGTATTTTTGTTCTCTATCAACAATTAACTGAAACAATGGATGTGAACCCATCTTTCTTTCTCTCCCACTCTCTGGCATGCTTGCCTTAGACTCAACTCTTTCCATCCCCCTTTTAGTTAATTCATGAAGGGTCTCCTAAACTCTTGAGGAGAGGGTTTTTTTCGATTAGAGCAAAGATCATGGCTTGGGACAGGAGAATGGTGGATTGACAGTTTCGACTAATGAACCCACTCTCTTTCTTTTGATTTTGCTTCCCGCCTTTACTGATGATGCTTGATTGGACCTAATTCTTCTCTCTTTTGCTTACGTTCTTGTAGTTCTTCTTCTCGCTGGGTTAGAGCTCAAGAGCATGCGTAGTTGTTTTGAAGATTAGGACTTTCAGTGGCATATCAACAACGTCGATACCTGGGTTAGTGCTGCTTTGACTAATTTTTTTTATAAAGAACTTGACCTGTAGCTTTGGTTTGCCAGTTATGTGATCCCCTTATAACATGTTTGAAAATCTGAACCATTCCTATTGCTAGATGAGACTGCTACTGGGCGCCACATCTTTTTTGGTGCTAAGTTGTGATCATTGTATCCTTTTAAAAGCTTGGTTCTGTTTCTACATTCAAACCGTCCATGTTGCTAGATGACGACCCTCTCATTTGTTTTTTATACTTATTGGGCTGTGTTCAGTTCACTTCCTTCGTTTGTTTAACCATCGGCAAATTTAGTTTGTATGTATCGGACAAGTGCTATGTTTGTCAAATTAATAGGAATTGTTTCTCTACCAAGAAAGAGCTCAAGGATGGGATAGGTGTCTTCTGGTGTTATTAGGCGGGCATGAACTTGGTGTAGGAAAAGAAAGCTCATGGTCATGGGAACTATCAACTTTGGGGGTATCTATACAACTGGAC
This sequence comes from Erythroxylum incrassatum, assembly GCA_026546855.1. NCBI lineage: Eukaryota > Viridiplantae > Streptophyta > Magnoliopsida > Malpighiales > Erythroxylaceae > Erythroxylum > Erythroxylum incrassatum. The sequence goes on along the minus strand of JANVCL010000212.1, from coordinate 22,200,422 downwards.
TGTTTATAGGATGAATATCTAGTTAGTTAGTTGATGGTAGCTTTTGTAGCAAAGTATGGTAAATTGGTAAAGCAATAAATGCCTTCACGTGGGATGGATCTTTTAAGGGGTTCATATCATACTTTTTGGCATTGGGTAGGAGGCGCAAAGCTTCCTATTGCTTCGACTGCAGTGGTAACAATCAATTGAACGTTGTCATTAAAGCATGAGACGAGTGTTTATGATCTTAAAGATGAATTTATATCACAATCTCTACATTACTGATTTGGATCTTGGAAATAACTTGCTTACGAACAGGGTTTTGTGTTTTCAATGCATGTGGTAGTTTCTGCAATTGTCTGAGTGTGAAATTTTGATGCTTTTGGTTTTGTAATCCATTCTAAAACACATTTATTTATTTTTGGTTGATGCTAGCTTTTTTGCATTTCATCCTATTCACATTCGGACATGATCAATGATAATTAAGGCATAGTTATCTACTTGATTTGCCATGTTTGATGAAAATGGAGCGCAAAGCAACCTGAGATGAAATGTTGCTGCTTTTTGGTTTAGTTATGACTTGCTAAGCTTTGTCGGTTGCTTGAATTTGGTATATTTTAACAGCTAGTGCAATGCTAATATAAATACTATTTCACAACCTACTTAGGAAAGTGGTTGAGTTATTATAAGTTTGTTTCACATAAACCAATTGCATTAGGAATGCTAAAATTGGTGCTTGGAATTACTAGGTCAAGTTAAAAACTAAAGGGTAACAATAAATGCTTATAATTGTCAAAAACAATCATCCCCAAGGTTTAGGTTTGAGATTAGTAGATTCAGTGCTCCTAGTATAACTACTCAATAAGGCCAAGCAAGTTAGTTTAACAAGCCATTGGAAACAAAGTAAGCAACTTTTTTTTGTTTGCTGTCTATGTGTGTGTGTGTGTGTATATACATATATACATATACAACTACAAAACACATGCTTTATTTAATATTGGATTGGAACCTTTCGCAATGAAAAGATCCTTATATTGGAATGTAACTATCTTATCAGGTGGTTAATATCAAGTTTATTTATTTATGAAAAATAGCAAAAAAGAAAAAGGAGCAAGCAAGTAATACTCAATAAACATATAGTTTCAGTGCCAGAATTGCTTTGTGTTCAAGTCATCTCATGAATAATGCTACAGTTTGAACTTTATTAATAATCATCCTGAAATTGACAAGATTTTGAAGCTTAGTAACAAGTCTCAAAATCCTATTCCTGGGAAACCAGACCAGACCAGTCCTAAGAAAATCGTCCAAAAGAAGAAGAGTCAAGAAACGATCTTTAAGGTCTCCAAACGTTGTCTCCTCCTCTATTTCTGGAAGTTATAACTATTAGACTAGTCTCTGGTCTAAACCAAAGTATTTAAGTCAATGTGACAATGTTGTTTGGTTAAATCGATAACACAAAAGTTAGGAGAAATGTATGATCATCCAACAGAGACAGCTAAGAACTTCACCATGGATAGACATCTTGTACTGTTTCTTTATCACATCAATGACATAGCAATAAATTGTAGATATGGTGTCGTTAGTCATTTGTGTTAATCTATGTGCATGTTTTCATTGGTGGAAGATTACCTCGTTAGCTTTGGCTCCCATAGTTTCGAGCCTTGCAACTTTTGCATATTTGCTATTTGGCTCAGAAATCTCTTTTAAACTTCAGGTCAAAAGGAAGAAAGCTTCATATGATCGAATTTTTGAGATAGAAAAAATGACAATTAGACCTATAATACATATTAGGTTGAGATAGCAAAAACGGTTGAGGTTCTGGTTTTGCTGTGGAGCTTCCTTGTAGATCCTCCTACTAAGAAACGACGGGTAATAGCTAAGATAAGATTAGGGTCTCAGTTTTATCTCTCTTCTCATTTCAAAATGCTAATTTTGTTATTCACTTTCATTAGTTAATTGTTTTCATTTTGTTCTGCAACATCTGCTAGGACTTTAATGTTGCCACATGCAACTCATAAATGCAAACTAATCATTTTATCGCTACCTTCTGTATTGTCATATGCTTCTAAAAAACTGAATTAAATTAGCTTCTAAAATTTGTTCAAGGGCAGTTGAACACAAATGAAGATGTACCTTGAAAGAATGATTCGAGCATAATCAAATAAATTGTCAAGTTTCTTACTCTCCAGCAATTAGATAAAACAAAAAGAAAATGCTTCTTTTCTCTATAATATTCTTCTTTAATGCATTAACTAACCATGTTCACAGTATGTGCATTGGAAGCATGTCATTTTCATTTAAGAGGCGTGGAACTAGATTTAGTTCATTATGCTACATAATTGAAGGTTCTGTCAAATGAGGAGGGGGCATTAGGCATCCAAACTTCTGTACAATTCAGCTGAAACTTCAATGATCTAATCAAATAAGATTTTTTACGGTGATCGAAATAGAAATGCTTCGAATGGGCTAAAGAATGGTTGGGGATTTAAACCTTCTCCTTCCCCTGTATTTGAATTATCATACTGGTTTAGAAAAAGTTTAGCTGACATTGTTGGTGTCATATTGTGGTTATCAAATGTGAAACCTGACATTGATAGTATCATACTGTGGTTATCAAATGTGGAGGCTTATGATTATTAGCATCATTGGAGATGGGTTATTGGGTCATGCGATAGTGTGAGAATGATGATGATGGAACATATTAGTTGTTTATTGGGATTCAATTCCATGGATTAATTGATTGGCATGATTATTACTAGAGTTGCATTAGGATAGGAGAGGAAATCTTGCAATTTGGAGAAAGTAGTATGTTGTATGTATATTTGGATAAAACTGCAAGCGTGGCACTATTGTTGGTTAATTTGTATGGTTAAGTGAAGATTTGACAGTGAGGCTTTTTCATACCAGTACTATGCTATGTCCAATTTTTATGCCCATTGTTCATTTGTTTTCTTTTATAATTGGTCTTCAAAATGGGGCTCATTTGACTCTTATGCCTATCTTTTGCTGAGTACTACATATGATCTATTGGTTTGCTCTTATCCTTCCCCGTCTTGTTACGGTTTTCAGATGCTGGAGTATCTTTCCCATAACTTACCTTCTGAATTTTATGTTTTTTTGGTCTGCAGGCTTTGTGTAATATTTCGGATGTTGTAATTTTTCTTGGTTTCAATCCCCACGCTATAGGATAAAGAACTGTAAAGATTACTCATAATTGTGGTGTGTGTTGGCATTGCTTCATTCATTCGTTCGATCTTTGGTGTGCCTTAGTTGTCAAAAGGAATCAAGCCTTTGACATTTAGTGGTACAGAATTAGATTGTCTTCAACGTACGATTCACATATAGATAATGGATTTTCTTGGTGGAGTGGGACAAGTGCTTGTTTCTGAATAAGCTAATAAGGGTTCAGATTTTTTGTATGAATTAGTTTGTTCCAACTGTATAGAGCTTGGTAAGAATAGGATGTGGTCTCATGAGCACATACATTGATGCTGGAAGCCAAGCGCACATTGCTGCCATTGTCCATTGCTCATGAACATAGTTATATTTCATATATTTTAATCTAATTTTAGTTCAACTACCAAACAAAAGTACATGTTTTTTTAATAACCAATAGACCTTATGTTGTATAGTCTAATACTTTAATGAGATGGATTGAGATTTTCATGTAAATTTATATGTGTTAAGTGACATCTCTTCCATAGCACATTCACACTTGATTTGTATGCAATAACACTTAATTGATTGTGATGAAAAAATGAAGTAACTTTTATTTTAATTCTTCAAAAGAAATATGTTGTTCTAGTGCTCGTGAGTGACAATTTGGATTCTTTGTTTCAATAAATTTGTTCCAACCTTGTTTTGCCACAATGCAACGTCGTTTTAATAAAACTAAATTATGTTGTGTATCAATTAGCTCTCTTTTAGCTTCAGCAAGGCTGATGCCTTTTCCTTTTCTTTTCTTGTTGTTTCTAGTTTACCAACACGCGGGAATGCCAAATAGAGAAACCAAACTATTTTTAAAGAATTTTTTTAGCTCCAATTGTTAGATATTTATTTAAGTTTAATGTTAAAGGATTCATTTTTGCTTCTTAATTAAATTGTGAATTCTACATTTAGTGTTTCTCTATATCATAAAAGTGAAGTATCCATTTTTTGCTTCAGGATCAAACCTGATAATTCTATGGTGGGTATATCTTCGTCTTGTCGTTAGTTAAATTTTGAAGATAGTAATGAAGTTGGCATGAGTAAAGGTGAGGATGAGCTTATAGCTGTCATGAGTTTATACAGTAATCAGGGTTTGCAAGCTACTCGCTTATTTGCATCCAAAAAATTAATTCCAAAAATTGGAATGGAATTTAGGACAGAATAACATGCTTACCAATTCTATTTGGCATATGTTAAATAAGTTGAGTTTGGGATAAGCAGAAGTAGAAACCACAAAGGTAAATCTAGAAACTTCATTGACATATTGTTTTGTTATAGTGCTGAAGGCAAACGAGAAAAAGACAAATGACATATGTATGTGAGAACAACACGCCCTGAAACAGTTTGGTTATGAAGCTACAATGAGAGTCAGTTGTCGAAGAGGCGGGCAACTCTGTGTGGTTCAGTTTATTAAGGAGCATAATCACTACCTCTCGAGTCCAAACAAGATGCACTTACATAGATCTCACCGAAAGATAAGTTTACCTACAGCAATGCAAATTGAAATGAAAAATGACGTGGGAATCTCACCAAAAGCATGCTATGATGTCATGGTTAGGCAAGTAGGTGGTTGAGAAAATTTAGGTTTTATACCAGATGACTACATAAATTACTTAGGGTTTAAAAGAACGAGAGATGCGAAAAGAGAGGATACAAGAAGTGTTCTAGAATATTTGCATAAAATGCAATTAAATGATCCAAAATTTTCTATGCTATCTAAGTTGATAAAGATGATTTAATAACCAACATTTTCTGATCAGATACAAAGATAAGAATAGATTACTCAAAATTTGGTGATGTGGTTTGTTTTGACATAACATAATGGAAGAACAATAAAGGTCATCCCCTTGCATCACTTGTAGATGTCAATCATCACAAGAAAACTACATTATTTGGTGTTGTATTATGATATGATGAGACATCCTTCATGTTTGAATGATTATTTGAAACTTTTGCAAAAGTTATGTATGATAAAAGACTTAAAACTATTATTACAGACCAAGATGCAGCAATGGCAAAGGCTCTAGTACTAAGATGGTCTAAAACTCATAATCGCTTCTGTATTTGGCACATATATCGAAATGCGGCCATCCATTTAAGTGGTGTTTTCTCTCAATTCAAAGATTTTGCTAGAGATTTTAGCACATGCATATATGAATTTGAAGACTAGGAAGATTTTGTAAATGCATGGAATGAGATATTGTACAAATACAAACTTGAAGGCAATGATTGGTTGAGGCGTATGTTTAGGATAAAGGAGAAATGAGCTTTAGTGTATGGAAGACAAATGTTTTGTGCAGACATGATGACAACATAAAGAAGCGAAAGCATAAATAATGTTGTAAAAAGGTATGTTACTTATCAACACAAATTCTTATAGTTTTTTAATCACTTTGAAAGACTCCTTGAAGATTGTAGATTTGAAGAGTTAAAGGCTAATTTTAAATAAAGTATAAGTATTCTCTCATTATTGTATTCAATTAAATCTTTAAAACATGCAGCTAATGTTTATACTCCTGAGGCGTTTAAGTGTTTTTAACATGAGTGGTGTAAGTCTCATGATTGTTCTATTGAAAGTTTTGGTGAGGTTGGATCAATTACAAAATATCAAATTATCCTTTATAAAAAGAGCTGTTACCATACGGTTACTTATGATTCATCAAATGGAAAAGTTGATTATAGTTGTAGAAAATTTGAGTTTGCTAGAATTTTATGTTCTCATATTTTGAAAGTTTTTACTATGAAAATATTATAGAGATCCCAAGTCAGTACATATTGAAAAGGTGGACACGTAAAGCAAAACTTGGATTTATGGATGCTGAAAATTTTGGAATCAGCATAAGCAATTTGGATCCCAAGATATGTCAAAGTATGCAGTATAAAGAATTGTGTGGGTTATATGTTCAATTGGTAATAAAAGCATCTTGAGAGTGAAGAGACTTGGAAAATTGTTAAAGATTGTATTTTGAGGATGTTGGAAATCATGGACACTCGAATGCGAGCACCAATGTTAGATTACAAGGTGAAGAGGTGGTTCAATATTCAAGTGTTATAACAGATCACTTGAGCCAAAATTGGATTGAAATTTGTGAAAAAACAATATTGGAATTAAAGGAATCAAAATGAAGAAGAAAATTGGTTCAAGTAAGAGATTAAGGGGTAGCTTGGAAAAGGCTTTGAAGAAAAGGTAATCAAATAAAAAAGTTCAGCCTCTAGCAAATTTTACATTTGTAGCACCAACATTATCATTTAATCTTTAGGTTTTATTTGTAATTTTTTTATTCTTAAATTCCATGTCCCTTATATAATGATATTAATTTGTTTTTCCAATTTTATAAGTGAGACAGGATACAATAGAAAACATTCAAATTGCTCCAACGAATGTTACAGTCTACCACCAACATTACCATCTAATCCTGATGTTTGCTTAAAAGAATTTTTATATTCTTGAATTTTTTGTCTCTTATATAATGCTATTTTTTCCCTTTTTTTTTGGGTAAGACAAGATTTGTTCAGTGACTTTCAAACTACATCAACTTAATACGCAAATCCCTATCAAAGAGACAATCAAACTGAGGTTTGATTAGTATTTTAAACTGCACCAATCATATGTTATTTAATATCTCATTAATTTTTTCTTTCTTTTTTAGTATGCAAATCAAATGCAAGGAATCGAGATTTGCATCGATAACTTAAATATGGCTCAAATTCACCAACCGTATTATTTGTCTAAACAATTTCTCTAGGTACATGTTTACTTTTTAATAAAAAAGATTCAATGTTTTAGCAATAAGTGATAGTATTTTGATTATATGCTTTTTAACATTTTTGATGATAGGTTGTCTCTGCCAATTCAAGTCAAACAAATTATATTGAAGATGTTTCATTTTCTATGGCCATGGACAACACCAAATTGGTATTTATCTTTTGCCAAAATACTATTAATAACAAAATTCTATTTAGTGACTTGTTCATAATTTACTAATGAAACTGTTTTTTTATGATTCTTATAGGCGCAACAACTATATGGTGTGAGCGATGTGATGATAAATAACTCACAACAAAACAGTAGTATAAATTACGATAGTGCGAATATAGGTGGTTTTGTTAAGACATGTGAGTATCTAGTTTTATATGCAGAAGACATGTTTTGTAAATACAAAGTGAAAAGAAAATAGAATGTTTAAATTTATCGACGAGGTGCATATTTTATTTCTTACTGAAAATTGGCAATTTCTTTCTTATACTCTCATTATTATGTAATTTTTATATACTCATTATTACGTATCGTCCATAAATGACAAATCGTTGTGTTAAAAAACATTTTTGTGCTAAAATGCAAAATTTTTAATTCTTAAGATTGTCATTAAACTTCTATCAATGGTATGGACAAAATAAAACGAACATCTAACTTCTATATTTTTCAGGGATGACATTATGATGGAAAATATTCGAAAAAGGGAAAAAATGTAAATGAAGTTGTAATGTAAATGAAGCTATGAGAAATGCAAGGTGGAATAGAAGAAAAAACAGGTTGTATATAAATGCGTCTTCATAGGTTACAATCTTGAAGGTAACATTCTTGAAAATAAATCAACACTAGTTAGTTTTAAGAATAAATTACTTCAAATATAATTGCTACAAAGGATCTTTGGATTCATGAGTTAAACAATTATAATACAAGTATTTATTTTAGCTCCAGCTTTTCTTCAATATGCACCAAAGAGAGCAAAGAGAAGCAAGAAGTTGAACCATTTGCATCTCTATTGCTAGCAAAAAAGTAGGACTTGGAGTCGAGCTAGTCTAGCATCCAAGTTGCAAGAAGGCTCAAATTCTCTAAGGAAGAAAATTTTACAGCATTTTTCATCATTATCATGTCAAGTTGATTCTTAAGCTTGTGAACCTGAGATGCACTGTCTCAATTTTCCAAAGAACTGCCTCCAAGGAGTTACCACTGCCACCACCAAACTCGAAAATGAATATGCCATCATCAAAACCATATATGTCATTGCACTTAGTATGTTGATCCATAGTTTTCGGGCTTAAATTTATGTAAGAAATGAAAGAAAAATAAAGACTAGAACAAGTTGTTACAAGTAAATTCAGGCAGCTGCTTATGTTTTTGTTTTGTTTTGTCATGCGGGTATTAAGAGAACAATACACCTATATCCTTGGTGGATACAAAGAACAATAAGCCTATATCCTTGGTGGATCACAAATCTACAGCTACGCGCTTAAGCCTACCCTTCTGATTTAGTTATCAATAATCACTATCTGAGCCATTTTTACAATTATATAGTAAATGAAATGCATAACAAAGTGGATTAGTAATACACTCCCTCTGCTATTTTTACAATAATCACTATCTGAGGCATTTTTAAATGCAGATGCAATCACGAATATATAAATAAAAGAGAAGTCACATATATAACAAGCACCATACCTCACTTTAAGCTTAATACTGACGTGGATGTATATTTTCCATCAAGGTTTTCAAGTTCAAACATTCTAATACATCAGTAGATACAAATATTCTAGCACATATATGCACTTTCCACTAATATAATTGTATGCCCACAAATAGACAACTCAAGTGCTTACTATCATCCTTTGCCAAATAACGGGCATCGTATGAGTGTAATATTGAAACATCCAAAATTGTATTCGGTTAACAAATAACAAATGAATCTTACCATTTTTTTCTTTATAGGCAAAAAGTGTGTGATCGGCTTCCTTCAACCAAAAGCCTAGCCATTACTGACATTTTCCCATATCCAAGTGAGGAAACCATCTGTCTTGAACACTAACTTCTGCTACTTGTAAATTTACTTATATACTGAACAAAAGAAATTATAGCAGTTAGAACTCTTAAAAACATTCAAAAATTATACACTTAAATCGCACATAGATTATAAAAGTCTGTACCCCTTCTGACGGGGATGCTTTATTACTATTAGTACTTCGGATTGCCGCCTAGACTTGATGAAAGAAACAAGTAAAAACGCAAGTTAAAAATCACATCCACATTTACTGAAGCTTTTCTAACATCCATGGGTAAAGCTCACCTGAGAAGAAGCTCCCTTTAGAACTGAATGCACATGAGAACGGATCATACCCAGGGTTGTAGATGGTTATACTTGTAAACTTAATAAATGATGGAACTAGATGTAAACCTTTGGTAGAAACCATGATTAGAAAATAACACAACAGAAGAAATAGGGAAAATTCTAATAGAAAGGACTACAAGTATCTCACAATACTTTCTAAAAGACCGATGGAGAATCTCTAATATGTCTTTGAAAATTATCGTGTCTTATTAATGAGGCTGATAAGCCTTTTTATAATAGATTACAGAGAGTATACAATCCGCATTTAAATCTGAAACTAACTCTATTCTAGAACTAACTCTAATCGTTAAAGTAGGTATCCCACTTATTTCACAACTGAAACTTGTTAATAATAAACAATTATTCCATATATAATCTTATCTACCACGTCTACCCTTCTTGAATAAGTAAACTTAAATCTATTAGGATTAGGTATCGTATCATTACTTCCCCTTTGGAAGAACGACTTGTCCTCAAAGAGAAAGTGTGGGAACTGGGCAGCAATAGAGTCATACTCCTCCCACGTGGAATCGTTAGCATAACGGTTTTCCCATTGAATGAGTAATTTCAGTGTTCTGTTATTGATCCACCTGTGATGTAGCACTCTCAAAGGGGTTAGCAGTAACTCCATATCAGCAGATAAGGGTAACGGAGTTGGACTGCTAGAAGGGCTTTGGCCATAAGTAGGGCGGAGTAATGAGATATGAAAAACTGAGTGGATTTTGGCATCTGAACGGAATTCTAACTCATAAGACACTTGTCCTACACGTCATAATACCTTATAAAGTCCAAAAAACTTGGGGGAAAGTTTCTTAAACCGTCTTTTGGCCAAAATTTTTTGACAATAAGGTTGGAGACGTAGCCAAACAATATCACCTGGTACAAATTGAAGATCCCTCTTATATTGGTCAGCATGCAACTTCATACAATTTTGAGCCTTCAACAAATTTTCCTACAGAATTTTAAGCATATCATCCTTTAATACCAATTGTTCTTCCAATTCAGACACCGAAGTTTCACCTTTGATATAGGGAAGGAGTGGAGGAGGGTCCCTCCCATATACTAGCTTAAAGGGAGTGTTTTGGGTTGATGCATGAAAACTTGTGTTAAATGAGAATTCTGCCCAACAGAGGAATCTACTCCATAACTTGGGTTGTTCATGAGTAAAACACCTTAGGTAAGTCTCCAAATAGTGATTCACAACCTTGGTTTGGTCGTTCGTTTGAGGATGGTACGCAGTGCTCATATTTAAGTGCGTTTGGTTTAAACGAAATAGTTCTTGCCAGAATGCACTTAGGAAAAGAGAATCATGATCTGAAACAATAGATCTGGGCATGCCATGCAACCTAACTATTTCTTGGCAGAATATTCCAGCGATAGACTTGGCAGAATATGGATGGGATAATGCAAGAAAATGAGCATACTTACTAAGTCGGTCAACCACCACCAAAATCACATCAAAGCCTCTTGATTTGGGTAAGCCAGTGATGAAGTCAAGAGATATATCTCCCCAAATACGTTCAAGAATAGGTAGGGGTTGGAGTAGGCTTGCTGGTGCGAGGGTTTGATATTTGTTTTGTTGACAGGTGGTGCATTGCTAGATGAAATGTTTGACTTCATTCTTCATACCTTTCCACTAAATGTGTGCACTAAGCCTTTTCAGAGTTTTCAAGTACCCGTTATGTCCTCTTGTTGGAGTGGCATGGGTTTCTTCCATCAATTTAGTCCGTAAAGAGCCACCTTTTGGAATGAACAGGTGGGGTTTGTAGTATAATCTGCCATTGACTAAACTGTAGTTAGAGAGTGGGTCTGGGTTTTGCTGTAACTTGTCAATAATTGTCTTTGTCTCCGGATCTTCTAGCAACGCTTGAGGTAGTTGATTAATGTCTTCTACCATAGGAATGACTATTTGCATCAATTCTGCAGCCTGTGATTTTCGAGAGAGAGAGTCAACATTTGCATTGTGCTTTCCTGATTTGTAAATGATATTAAAGTCAAATGGGAGTAACTTAATCAAAAGCCTTTGTTGGTTGGAGTTCAACACTCGCTGATCAAGTAAATGCTTGAAGCTGTAATGGTCAGTCTGCACAAAGAAATGATGACCCAATAAGTAGTGTCTCCACTTTTGAATAGATAAGACCAAGGCTAGGAGCTCCCTATCATAAGCTGGCTTGAAACGTTTAGAAAAAGAGAAACCTTGCTAAAATATGCAATAGGATGCCTCTCTTGCATCAACACCACCCCTACTCCATCCATTGATGCATCACATTTTACTGTAAAAGAAAGTTGAAAATTTGACGGCTTTAGTACTGGAGTCGTAGTTAGAGCAACCTTCAGCCGTTCAAAAGCTTTTTGTGCTTGGTCATGTTAAGTCAAAATGACTTTACGATTAATAGTTTTGATGAAGACAAAATAATAATAATAGAAAAAAGTAAGACAGAGTGGAAAGCAGAAATGAGACGGAAGCAGAAACCAAAAATGAGACGGAAGCAGAAAGCAAAAATGTGACGATAGAAAAATGAGATGAAAGCAAAAATGAGATGGAAGCAGAAAGCAAAAATGAGATGACAGAAAAATGAGACGGAAGCAGAAAGAAAAAATGAGACGTTAGAAAAATGAGACGGAAGCAGAAAGCAAAAATGTGACTATAGAAAAGTGGGACGAAAGCGGAAAGCAAAAATGAGACGATAGAAAAGTGAGACGGAAGCAAAAGCAAAAATGAGACAAAAGAAACTAAAACAAAGACCCAATACCGCATCGGATGATTAATCAGTTTGAGTTAGTTACAGAACTCAACTGAATAACTGTTTCTTCAAAGATCAAGAAATAAGAAGAAAGAAGCAGTTATCAAAAAGCAGTTGAAGATGAAGGCTATAAATATGAGTCAGAGTCGAAGACTGCTGAAGTTAGTGAATTTCAAAAGAGATAGAGATTTTAAAGCTAGAAACATTATTATGCTAAACTCTAGAGCTACTATTCTCTATAACAAAGCTCACAACATCTTTAAGTAGAAAGAAGGAAAACTGATAGCCTAAAGAGGTTAAGTGAGAAAAGAATACTTGTTGTAAGAGACCTGAAGAGGCTCGGTGAAAAGAATACTTATATTTCTGAGAAGTATAGTGAAATCTCAGAAAGGATTCTGAGGACTGGACGTAGCCGATGGTTTGGGGTGAACTAGTATAAATCTGCTGTGTCGATTCTTACTCTCAACTCTCAACTTTTAATTCTTATTGTTTTATACAAGTACTTAGAAGCAAATTACAATACTTCGTAATACTGTTATTCAATAGTTCTGAAAAAGCAATTTTTCAAAAGAAGTTTTTTAAAAGGGATTGTATTTAAGAAAACGGATACACAATTCAACCCCCTTCTTGTGCGTTTTTATATCGAATATAAAGCCTATACTAACGTGTGATTTACTTCAATTGGTATCAGAGCTTGGTGTCCAAGAACCACCGCCACAAAGTGTGGATAAAGATCCATAGCAGAATCACACATATATATAGTTGAAGGCGCCTCCGTCACTAGATCTCCTGTGTTCAATGGAAAAGACTACTATTACTGGAAAGACAAGATGCGACTCTTCATTGAATCTACTCATATCGATCTTTGGGAGATAAAAGAAAATAGACTGTATACATCGGTAGATGAAGAAGGAAATGTTATTTCACGAATCAAATGGTTTGCATATCAAAAAGCAAGATTCTAACTGAATTTGAAGGCCAAGTTCTTTTTAAGTTGTGCCCTAAGCAGAAGTGAGTACGA
>JANVCL010000212.1:22152780-22163615 GCA_026546855.1 Erythroxylum incrassatum | reverse complement strand
CAAAAAGTCAACTCTTAAGTCAAACTTTTCTAATTTCACAACTTTTCACACTTTCACTCTTTATTTCTCAATTTCAATTTCCATTACACAATGCATATATAAAACACTAATTTTTATATCATTTCTTATTTCTAAATTTCACTGAAAAAAATCGGGGTCCAACATGTCAAGTTCCAAAATGGCGATCTCATAGTACAGAACCATGGAAACCATAAGCCAACCTCACAATTCTAGCTGACTTCTTGACAATGGCAGTTCATATCATGACACTACTTACCTGAGCAATATTTCCATACATGCACCTTACAATGGTTCTGATGATATTGTGATTGGTGATGGAACGAGTATCCCTATCACCCAAATTGGTTCAAAATCTCTACACACTCTTACATGTACCTTTTCCTTGAATAATGTTCTTTGTGTTCCAATTATGAAAAAGAATCTTATTCTATTTTTCAATTTTTCCAATCCAATAACATTTCAATTGAATTCTTACCTACTTCTTTTCTTGTGAAGGATCTTTGCATGGGGATAACTCTTTTAGAGTGTCGAACTAAGGATGTTATGTACGAGTGGTTGGACTCTCATATCAAGCCCTCACCATTAGTTGCTTTCTTCAATGTCAAGACCACTCCATCTATTTGGTATCATAGATTAGGGCATTTTTCCTCTTCTATTTATAGGCACATTGTTTTTAATTTTCACCTAGAATTATTAAATCCCTCAAACTCAAACTCAATACTATTTCAATTTTTTTAAAAAAAAGCCATATGTTACCTTTCTCAATCTCTTCTCTAGTCACTTCCTCCCCTCTAGAAATTGTATTTTCTAATGTATGGACCTCTCCTGTCCTTTTGTTGAAGATTTCAAGTACTACGTTATTTTAATTAACCACTTTACAAAGGACATTTGGTTTTACCCCCTTAAACAAAAGTCACATGTTCATAATACCTTTGTTCGATATAAATCATTTGTTGAAAACTTGTTTAATGAGAAAATTGTCGCACTTTATTCGGATAGGGGGGAGGATACCAAGCTCTCTCCTCCTTTCTTGCTTCCAATGGGATCTCTCATCTCACTTCTGCTCTTCACACACCAGAACACAATGGATACTCATAATGTGGTCATCGTCACATTGTTGAAACATGTCTTTCTTTACTTTCTCATACATCCATACCCCTATCCTACTGGTCTTATGCTTTTTCCATTGTTATTTATCTCATCAATTTTCTACCCACTCCAACACTTAATCTCCTTTCTCCATATGCCAAACTTTTTGACACTCCACCAAACTACTCAAAACTTCATTGTTTTGGTTGCCTTTTTTATCCATAGCTACGACCATACTCATCCCAGAAACTTGCCCATAACTCTTCCCCATGTGTCTTTCTTGGTTACTTTGCTACTCAAAGTGCCTATCTCTATCTTGAATCGACCTCCTCTCGTATCTATATGTCACGTCACGTCATGTCAAATACCACTCTTCCTTTCTTGCTTCCAATGGGATCTCTCATCTCACTTCTCCTCCTCACATACTAGAACACAATGGATACTCAGAATGTGGTCATCGTCACATTATTGAAACATGTCTTTCTTTATTTTCTCATACATCGATACCCCTATCCTACTAGTCTTATGCTTTTTTCACTGTTGTTTATCTCATCAATTTTCTACCGAATCCAACACTTAATCTCCTTTCTCCATATGCCAAACTTTTTGACACTCCACCAAACTACTCAAAACTTCATAGTTTTGGTTGCCTTTGTTATCCATAGCTACAACCATACTCATCCCATAAACTTGCCCCTAACTCTTCCCCTTGTGTCTTTCTTGGTTACTCTGCTACTCAAAGTGCCTATCTCTATCTTGAATCGACCTCCTCTCGTATCTATACGTCACATCATGTCATGTCAAATTTGTTGAGTCCATATTTCCTTTTAGTTCCCTTCAATCTCATTTAGACTGTCTTTCCTCTAAATCTGTCTATCACAGGTATCCTTCTGTGTCTCTCCTCCCGGCTATTGACACATCATCTATGATGTCGACATTATACTTCTTGTAGATCAAATACTGTCAATACCTTCCCCTAGATCCACTTCCACATCACCTCTTCCACTCTCCCCTCTACCAGCATCACATACCTCTACAACCAACCCCAACCCCGCCCCCTCCACTTCCACTTTTTGTTGCCTCCCCTCCTTGAGTTATTGTTATTATATCAAAAAACACATATAGAAACTGATCACCAAACTAAACTTAACTGCTTAACTAATTGCTTTTAAGGACCTTGAATTGACAACTGTAACTCAAGCCATCAAAGATCCTAATTGAGGTCAGGCCATGACTGATGAGTATGGTGCTTTTGTTTGAAATAGGACATGGGAAATTGTTCCTCCAAATCTCACACAGAATCTTGTTGATTCTTTGATTGTGATTATTCTAAAGCTATCTGGAGTCTACTCCTTCATCTGTTAAACGTAATATACCCTAATTATGACTGGGAGGCCACATTAAGATGGGGGATAAGTCATTCTAAACTAGGGAAGGAGAATGCTATACTAATTAAGGTATTTTTCATTACTACGATATATATGATATGGAGAGAGAGGAACTACAGATTGTACAAGTAAGTAGAGGAGGGTAAATACAAATTAGTTTATAAGATTATTACTTAGATTAGATCCACATTATTGGCCAGAAAAGCTCAAAAATAGTTAACCCCTCCTATGCAGATTAGATGGAATCTATGATTTGTGGTTTTACACGTGGATCCCTTGTAAAATTTTTGTCTCTTTGATGTTATGACTAGTACCCCCATTAGGACCTAGTCAGTATATGTTTTAATTAACTAGTATAGTCTAGTTCTTTTGAACCAAGTGTAATGGCTGGGCGATTAGTATTATAATTTCTTATTCATTTTCCAGAAAAATAGAACGGATCGATCAGTCTGATCAATTTAAGAACGAATTGGTCTGATTTTTTGATTTAGTTTTTACTTTTAATAGTTATAAGTGAAAACCACCCGGTTAAATAATAAACCAGTCGATTTCTTCTGAACTGTGAAATCGAAATTAAGGATTTCACCACCGGCTTCTCCAATCGACTCAACATTAAATAGACTTCTTAAAACCCATGAACTTGATTTGATTCTTTTTTAAACTCAGAACAAAACAATGAATATGACTTAAAGCTTTATTGACAATTCGATGATTCAATGCATAGTTGCATAAAACCTACCCTAAACAAGCTCATAACTCGTAGCAAAGCCACCTTTAACAAAAATTTCAATAACATAATCGAAGTAGACAATAATCATTGTGCCAAATAAGAGCTGCACTTCAAGAAAATTACATAGAAAAAGGAAAGAAGAGAGAGAAAGAGAAACAAAGAGAGAGAGAGGGAGGAAAGAGATGGGAGACAACAAGACTCACAAATATTGCTCGACTTAATGTTATAATAGATAATCGTAATGTGGATGTGAGGTTGTTGAATATTGGCACTCACCCCACCAAATCTAGGGTTTTGTGGAGGACCTATTAAAGGACTAAATAGGGGTTTTTGTTTCTCTAAATCTTTTTTAGAAAATTTGGAGGAATGATAAGATCTTTAGGGACAACTAAAGAATCTCAAATGAGGAAGGAAGATAATCATAGCTATAAAGTAAAAAAAAAAGTGAAAGAAAGAAAAGGTTAGAAAAAATGAGTTGCTTATCATGATAGACACAAGAGTCCACTAGTTAGCCTCCATTGAAAGGGCCACTTCCACTTGCTATATAGATGAGAGAAGCATCAAACTGGAATGGACTCTTTCATTATTGATTTTCCTTTTTTCTTTCCTTGTAATGGGTGACGATTCTTACAAAGCAAGCAACTTTTGGTTTCTAAGACACTTGAGAGAGAGGATGAAGAAAGAGAACAAGGACGTATGAAACATTAATAGTTGCTTGTCTTTACATGCCTTTTGTTTGATTGCTTGTACGCCTCGAAATTCTAGTTTAGTTTGGGTAATGGTTTAGAAAGATTATATTGGTGATATTCATACTCATTTTATTCTTATGTACTAATTAAATTATGGAACTTTATTCTTATTTATAATTTGATATTAAGCAATTATTTTAAAACAAAAAATATTTTGTAAAAAAATATTACATAAGTCAAGATTAATTATAAATTACAAACTTCTTATTAATAAAGTTTTATAGTGATTAAATTAACAAAACAAAGTTCTAAGAACTAATTTTATTATTTTATTGAATTATAATTTTTATTTCAATAAAATATTTTATTTTTACTTACTTTTATAATTTTTACTCCTCATATATTATATATTGGTCGAACCTTTAAACCTTAAATCTTTCCTTTGAATGGTTCGATGTTCGACCCATTTTTTAAAACATTGGCATTTACTTGATTGTTTGAAACTTGGGTTATATTGAAGAATTTTAAAGAAAAGGCACAATATTTCTATGATTTTTGGTACATAATGATTGTGAAATTTATTTCTTCTCAAGTGGTCATTTGTATAATTTTATATTCTCTCCAAAGTTACTTGAAGAAATTCAAAAGTTGAAAATTATGTGTTGTGAACATATTGAAAAAAATGTGATATTTATTGGAGAGTAAGAAGAATTTATTTGGTACCAATAAAGTTATTGCTTAAAGTACCTATGCTATAAAGAAACACGTTTTATGTAATCTTGTTTATGTGAATTTCCTTTTATATTTTTACCCTTTTAATTATCCCTACCATAACTTGATAGATTGGCAAAACTAAAGAAAAATCTTAAAAAATTGTTCTCTCCACCCAACCAAACCGGCTTCGTTCCTTATTTCTATTTGAGAGAATCCTTAGGAAAAGCTTTTTGTTTCTACTTAGTTAAAACAAGATGTGGAAAACCATACAGTTACCTCAGGGGGAGTTAACCGCATCTAAGAATGATATAAATACTAATGATTTTCAAGCTAACCTATGTTTGGTCAAAGATCCTTTCATGCATTAAGTTAGATATCAAGGAAAATTTGCTTAAAAATCCTAATATGAATCTAGATCATTAGCATGGAACAAAAAAAAAAGAAGACTGAATTTGTAGGTGAAAACCCAACAAATCTACTTTCGAAGATCACTCAACCTCGCTCACACCTAAGCTTTATTACACCCTTTTAAAAAGAACTTTTGATTTTTGTTTCTAGTTTACTTATTAGTGGTAGAGATGTGATTTTATTATAAACCTATGTTTATGAGTCCTCTTATGTAATGATTTGAGAGATTGTTGTATTTTTTACCCTAAAAACTTAAAGTGTATTGAGTGAATCTTTTATGAGGGTGTGGAATTTGTGCTTTTGATTTCAAAAAGATTATCATTGTGATTGCTATTGATATTGAATTATGAAGGTTGGTTCTAGGATAACTTAAGTATAATTGTATGTTAATTTGATTAATATGATATGATGATTTATGGTGTGAATGAACAGGATGAGGTTACTAAAGGATAGATATTTTTAAAATTTGTGATTTCTTTAAGGAGAAGCAAAAGCTTAATATGTTTTGCTTATTATTAGAGAGCTTTTTGTTGTTTTCAAGTGTATTTTTAGGTCTCAATTTCCTTCATGGATCAAAAGGAGAGAAATTTAGGCAAAATTGGGACAAATTATGGCAGAATTAGAACTATTTTGGAGGTACATGCCTATGTGAGTAACATATACAGTAGTTTAAGAGACTGTATAAGTGATTGTGAATGTATAAAGCTTTAAAGACATGATTTTTTTCCCATGTGAAAATACACGCCCGTGTAAGTCATATACATGGTCATATCCCATATCTATTTAACTGGTTGAAAATGTGTAAAGTTGAGATATTAAGGTGTTTTTAAGATTCACAGTCACTCACACGATTGTGTATAATCCAAAGACCCTAATTTCATAATATAAAAGGTAATTATGAAGAGGAGATGAGGGGAAGGCAATTAGAGTAGGAGTTAGAGAAAAAAATAAAAGTTGGAGATGTAATTATGTTCCTAAAATGACAAAAATAAGAAGATTACTTTAGAGATCCAATAGAGAACATCCTTTCATTGAAATCTCAAAGGGACTACATTAGAGAAAGTGGGATATTTCTTATGGATTCTTTTCTTAATTATTTTTCTAAACTTTTGATGTTTGTCTTCTATGTTTCTGAACTAAGTTTGATTAGTGCCTAGGTAGGATGAACCTTAAGTAGGGATGGATCTTGTGATTTGATGTTTTCTTCAATGCAATTTTATTGATTAATTCATTGCAATTCAATTATGGATTTTAAGTCTTGAATTAATATGTTCAGGATATTAGTTCAATGTATAATTTCATATGAATGAGATTGAGAAATCATTTTGTATAAATAAATCTACCATAATTAGAAGGAGTGTCATGCAAGTCTACAAATAGGTTGATATAAATTGAATGACCTATTTTGTGACAGTCAATATTGTAATAACCGTAAATGCACAGCTTAATTATAGCTAGTACCAGGAAGTATAAGTCGCTCCTACAAAGATGATGAATAATAGTAATTACCCTCCCATTATTATCTAGCATAAGGATTGATTTTAGGTTTGAAAGAAACTAAAACTAAGACAAGTAAATAAAATAGATAATGAAATTGAACAAAGAATTAAGGAAACACATAGGAATTATCCATATCAAGAATTAGTATCTAAGTTTTGAATCTCCCGAAACCTTTAGTAGATTGATTTTTTTATTATGCAATTTTTTTATTGATTTATTAGCCATGGAGACTATTATGGTATGCTAGTAGCTGACCTTGGATCTACCAACAACTAATCCTAAGGTTTCTAATCGAATTACTCAGGTTAAATTTTATAGGGTTATGTTACCGATTTATGAATCCCTCTATTAGGTTTTACCCTAATTCAAAAGAAACATGTCATCCTATCTCTAGGGCTGCAATTAACTCATTCTAATTACCGTGGATCTATTCAATCTAGGATTTCCCAATCGCTATGTATGAAATCAAATTATGGTCTAATATTTTGTATTACTAGAAGATAAATAAAATAATTAATTGGATCTTAACAATCAATTAAACTAGCATTAATAAAATAATAAAATCATCAAAATATTAACATAAGATTCATCTAACCTAAATACTAACTAGACATTTAGTTACATATTATCAAACATGAAATCAAATAAAAACTGAAATAAAAACGAATTGAAAACAATGAGTTCATAATTCAAAATCTCTTTGCTTGTCTTCTATCGAATATTCTCATGATGTAGAGGCTTGATCTTATATTCCGATGGATCTTTCGATGAAATCTTTGTGTTTTCCAGTTCTTTAGACCAAAATTGCCCCTGGAGAATGAACTCCACATCTAGAAATCGCCTCCTAATGTCTACTCCCTGACTGCTCACTCTTATTGTCTTTAAACACAACCTTTAATTTAAAATCTAGCTAGGGTTATAGGGATATGCACGTGTGTTAGACTGTATATAACAAAAAATTACAAAAATTGTGAATATGCATGGGCTCGGAGAAGTGCACAACCATGTGCTCGACCGTGCATCCTTTTTGCACTTCAAGTCTTCAATTTTTTTTGTGATCTCACCCAAATTCTTCCCTTTTTAGTCCATGAAAGCAATTATTCTCTGTAAACACATTTAGAGCGAATTAAGTACCAAGTATACAACAAAAGTATAAAATATCAAGCAAAATACATCAAATATGGGTGTAAAAATATAGTCAAATATTCATCTATCATAAATCTTTTGGAATAGGGTTAAACCTAATAGTGAAATTAATGAATCGAGTAATGCAATTTTAGAGGTTTTAACTAAAAATTAAGGGTTAATTGCTAATAGTCTTAAGAAAGAAATTAACATATGATAAATATTTCTACCATCCAATGATCAATAATTAAATTACAAGATAAAGGTTTATATTTAAGAAATCTTTATGGGATTCATTTCCTAGTTACTAGTTATTTGATATTGATTGATCTTAATGTTATCTATGTTCTAATTCATTATTGTGTTAAATTTTTTGTAGTTTAGCTTGGTTTTAATTAAGCATCATCCTATTCATTAATTAGATAATAGAAAAAGGTTATTACTACTACTTTGAGTCCTCATGGAATCGATCCATACTTATCAATGCTAGCTACAACTATACTGTGCACTTTCAGTTTAAAACCTTAAAATTACATATCAACCGTTCATTTCCCACTAGTTTCTTTAGATTTCCAAACCCTAAAGGGTTTTGTAACGTGGATTGTAGATATGCTAAGTGTTATAACCATATTAAATAAGAGAAAATTGATTATCTTTCTTTTCAAGACAGGCTTGAAATTCAGGACAATCCTTCTTTAGTGCACCTTCTTCTTACAAAAGAAATGCCTGGACTCCTTTTTTATTTCACCTTAGGGAGGCATCTTTCTATCCCTTTCCTTTGCCTTGATCTTTATTCCTTACTTGAGTAGTCAATTGCATATTTTTCCCAGCCTCTATAGATATCCTTCCTTCCTCTTATACACACAATGTCCCTTATTTGCATAATCTGCTCACCCACACCTCTAATACCAGTGAGCTTTTGAGATGAGAATTTTATAATCATGGTGTCAGCAAACGCTTTATTTGAAGACGCAATTTGCTTATTTATGGCTTTTAGAAAAGTACAAACATTATCATATTGATCAATCGAACCCTAAATACGAACTGAGATCTTAGTTTTTATGAATATTACAATTACGAGATTAGATTAGTCCCACTTTTCATAAAGATCAACCTTATCTAAAAGGCTAGTTTCAATAATGGAAGGTGATTCATCCTTCCTAGTAACATAATCAATGTCCATCCACCTCAAATAAAGAAGAATTATCTCCTTCCAAACCTTATAGTTATCACCTCTTAACTTAGGAATATCATATTTTATATTAGAAAAATTCATAAGTTAAATGACCACAAAACAATTATATACATGCTTGTGTCACAAAATTAAGGCAAATGCTCATAATCATGCTCTACCAATGTAAAACATATGATAAAATGAATCAAAAACAAGAAGTTCTTATAGACTAAATTCAAATGATTCATGTGCCTTTAAGATGAAAGTATCAAATTGCATTCCATTTCTTAGTCCCTTTGGGTAAATTAAGAAATATAATATGATATTTCATATAAATTAACTATAAAATTGTAATGACATTCTTGTGAGATGATATCATTGCACTAGATATAATCAATTACAAACTAATGCTCTTTACTATATATGATCTTAAAGATCTCAATGCAGGAGATTAATTAAAGATGTTATAGCTAATCTTTAATTAACGAAAATGTAGATCACTAGGCATTAAATTTCATGAATCAATTGATTCAAATGCATATAATAATCATATATATAATAAACATATATATAATAAACTTCATAATATATACACATAGAAGCATTAATTATAATTCAAAAACAAACATAAAACATGCTTCAAATATCATTTTGTAGATTATTAACGATAGGCTAAAAATGTAAATCAAGATTCATACATTTAGTTTTCAGATCCCCCAAAAGAAGACCAAACATCAAACCATATCAAAGCAGAGGCAAAATTTAGCTTTGATACTAAAATTTTAAGGGAAAGTAATCGCCAAATCCAATAAAATTGGGAACAAACTTAATTCAAATATGATATGTGTAAGAGACCTAATATGCATGTTATATTTAGTGTAAAAGAGAAAATTAAGAGACTAATAGATTTATTGTAGAAGCGGAAATTACAAAAGACTAACCTCTAGCCATTGATATAGCCACCAAAGTGCAACAAAAAGCCTTGAATTTAGTAGAGAAATCACAAGAAAATCGAATTTTGAATACTACAAGCACAAGTTTAATGAATAGATTATTCTTATTGACAATCTAACTTAATGGATTGTTATCTTTATGAGTACTAGATTTTAGGGGACCCAAAGCCATAAAAATTTGTTAAAATGACATTCTTCCATTAAGAATGGCTTTATTAAGATGGTAGTTATCAAAGGAGTTGATTTTTTACGAAATTGTTTGACAATATAAGAAAAGTTTTCAAATACAATAAATACACATCCCAAAAATAAGTTTAAGAAGTATCTACATAAATAATGAACATGCCCAATTTAAATAATATTTATTGATAATTTAATATAAATCACATCACTAATCCAACAAAATCACTTAAATTGCTTGTAAAGGGTTCGACACATGAGATTGTCAGTGTCATTCATTTCTTCAAATGATGTGAAGAATTATGTTTATAAAGATTTGAGGTTTTCTTTTTAATACATACAGATGTAAAATAACATTAAGGGGGAGTCTGGTTTGAGGGCTTGGGAACGAGGGAATGAAATAATTTTAAAAAACAATGTTTGCTTTGAGGTTTTCAATTTCAGGGGAATGGATTTATCCCATTAAATTTGGGAATCTACTAAACCCACCAAAGGGGGTGGGTATTGAGTTTTCATTCCAATCTAAGTTTTTATCACGTTTATTTTTTACTCTTTTATCCCCAATCGTTGCCCTACCATCCTCTTTACTTCCTTATCGCCTCTCAATTCCTTACGATCTCCCATCCTGCCTTATCGCGTCTCATCAACGAAGGAATTTTTTGTTCTGCGCCTCCAAGTATATTTTTTGAAATCTCTCGTTTTAATTTGATGTTAAATTAACTAGATAGAACTTGGTTTTATCCCATTGTAAATGGGGCTTTTACTCCTTTTTTTCTTATATATTATCATTTTATGATTTAATCAAGAGAATAACCAATCTGCTATATGGTTTGATGATGTGAAAGTGCATATGGTTATAGATTG
>JANVCL010000212.1:22124730-22143005 GCA_026546855.1 Erythroxylum incrassatum | reverse complement strand
GGAAATCTAAAAGTTATAACCCAAATATTTTTGAACTATTCTTAAACGGAAACAATATTCTATGCTCAATTTCCATCCAAACATTTAAACTCTTAAAGTCTGAATTAGAACTCAATTTCATTAGATACTTTGTAGCCCTATTACTCTAGTTTAATCCAAATCAAGAATCGTCTCATTTGGATAACTAGAGAAAAAGTTATGGTTAAAACACTGAAGCATGCTCAATGAACATGTCCCAACTATATTTTCCAACTTTTAACTTCCAACATTTCACATATAATCCGTCTTGTACCTAAACCATCTTTTGCACTTCATTTCAAATTCAATAATTCTTTCTTTTCTTTACACATGAATAATCATCAACAATTTCCCACTTAGTAGTCCTAACTTCCAAGAAAAGTTCGGGGTCCAACATCTTAGGCCTGATTTCCCTAGGAAAAAAGTGGAAGGGGACCCATTGATCAAGACCATATAGGCAGGGGAGGTAATATATTCTCTAATCCATCCAATGAACTGGGGAGGACAACCAATAGCTACTAGAACATTTAGTAATAAATCCCACTAGATCGAGTCGTATGCTTTTTGTAAGTCCACCTTAAAAGCACATCTCCTATGGTTATTAGCTAGGTGATAGTTTTTGAAAACTTCTTGAGCTAATAAGATATTATCCCCTATACAACTATTCCTAATGAAGGCACTTTGATTTGGGCTGATGATGGAGGGGAGGACATCTCTAAGCCTATTAGCTATGATTATAGAAATCATCTTATAAATAAAATTATAGCTTGCTATAGGCCTATAATCCCCAACTGTGGAGGGGTTTTCTAATTTAGGGACAAGAGTGATAAACGTAGAATTGATCTCTTTGAGGAGTCTCCCATGTTGGAAGAAATCTTGAATAGCCCTAGAGACATCCCTCCCAACTATATGCCATGTATGTTTAAAGAACACACCATTGAAACCATCTGGACTTGGAGACTTATTGTGATTAAAAGAATTGAGTACCATCATAATCTCCTGGGTTGAGACTTCAGCGATTAGTTTATTAAGGAGAGGCCCTGAAATCCTATTAGGAAAACACTTGTCCACAAACTCTTTTGAAGAAAGGAGAATCTTACAAGCCCCGATAGTGTTTCGAAAGAATTCTAAGAAATGGTGTTGAATCTATTCCACTTCAACAATTCTACGACCATTTGATCTTATGAGCAAGTGAAAGTTGTTTCTGTTTCTATTTGCCATGAGAGAGTGATGAAAAAAGTTTGTATTACGATCCCCCCTTTGAGCCACTTAATACGGGAAGCCTGTTTGTAAAGGGACTCCTGATCATCTAAAGCTCTAATCAAGTTATTAATGGCTTCAATTTCCCTCTCTACCATGAAAGGGCAGCTAGGTACATGTCTTTTTTTGATCTTGAATTTGGTTAAGGGATGTTTGGCATTGCTTAACTCTTGCATGTACATCACCTACTTTACTCGAATTAAACCCTTTGAGGGCCCACCTTACTATTTTAAGCTTGGACACTACACAGAACATAGGGGTGCCTGAAACTAAACTATTCTAAGCCTCTTCTACGACCTGAAGGAAAGTAGGTTGAGAAACAAGGAAGTTAGAAAAACTAAAAGGTGTAGGTCTCTTTGGTTTATCCGAAGGAGACCTAATCACTATGGGAGAGTGATCAGAAATGTTTGGATTAAGGATAACCCCATAAGAGCTAGGAAACCTAGCACTCCAGGCAGCATTGACAAGCACTCTATCTAACTTCCTAGCAACAAAGAGCTCACCACTTTGCTTGTTAGACCATGTGAACTTTGGGCCACTAGAGTTAAGATCAAACAGGGAACAAGACTCGACACAGTGCCTAAAGTCACACATTCTAAGGGGAGGTGAAGGACTAAAAGGGTAAGTCTGATAAGTGAACAAAACGACATTAAAATCCCCAACTAATATCCAAGGATGATTGCCTATTAAGTTGTTAAGAATTTCCAGATCAGACCAAAGATTTTTCCTATGATTGGGGCTATTAGACCCATACACACAGGTGACAAAGAAAACTAAAGAGCTATTTATGGGAGAAACCTCCAAGTGAACCAGCTGATCACTAGTGAATCTAATACTACACGACAAACAACTAGGATTCTAAGTGACTACTATCCTTGCATTTTGACCAAAATCTAAGTTACCAAAGGAATTCCAGTGAGGAAACAAAGAAGAGAACACTTTATTCAGCATAAGGTTAGACTTAATATATTAATATATAAATTACTTTCAAAATTAAATTTGATTATTAAGAATTAAGATTTAATAGTTGAAGTTTTATTTATTTAAGAAACTTCAAATTTGAAATCTTAATAAATAATTACTAAATTTGAAAGTGTAAATTAAATTAAAATATATTGAGTAATAAATTATATTATTAAAATAAAATCATATTATTATTAAAATAACAAAAAATAAAAAACTAAAAAATTTTAAACTGTATTAGAAAAAAAGTTACGTAGGAACTTTTTGAGACAACAAAAGACAAGAGATGAACTTAACCCTTTTGGCAACGCCAGCCACGCTGCAAAAAAAGTTCGCATACGCGAGCGCAAGAAAGACTCGCCTCCTCATCCTCCTTCTCTGCCTACTCTTCTCCACAGCTATAGTGCAATGGTCACAGGTCATCTAGATGCAAGGGCTTTCGAATGGCCAAAAGAGGACCTTATAGAGATTGAAGAGGGAGATATCAACATAGTGCAAAGAGAATTTGGTTTGGGCATTGAATTGTCCAACTCCCTCAAAGGTCAACTTGATAAACGATGGGAAAGGCAAGCTATTGGGACCCAGAAACGGTTTCACTATGCTCAAAAACAAACTAAACACAATGTGGAAATTGTCTGGCCCTATGAAGATCATCGATATTGACAATGACTTTTTCTTGATCAAGTTTGTGCAGGAAGATGACTATATGAATGCCCTTACAAAGGGTCCTTGGGTGATATTAGGACATACTCTTTCAGTCCAACTATGGAACCCAACCTTCCGTCCCTCTTCAGAAGAAATCTCTCATGTCACAGCTTAGGTGTGTGCTCCTGAATTATTGATTATGCGATATCATTTGTCTATCTTGAAATCCCTCAGAAATTTGGTCAGGCATACCGTGAAGATAGATGAGAATACACAACAATCTTAGTGGGGAAAGTTTGCAAGGGTGGCGATGGATATTGATAAAGTTTGCAAGGGTGGCAGTGGATATTGATATCAGCTCCCCTCTTCGGTCCATAGTCGAGCTGGATGGCGAACTCATAAAAGTTGCGTACGAGAGATTGCCACAGATTTGTTTCACATGTGGCCTAGTTGGCCATGGTGCTGCAGGTTGTCCACCACGGGTTGTCCTACCCAGATTACTGCTCCTCCAACAACAGGCAGCATCACTAAGCACCATACAACGACTATCCCAACGGAAACTAGTACTACAACATCGTCAGTTGAACCTCGCAAAGAGGTATATGGCCCTTGGACACAAGTCCAGAAACACAATAGACGTCTGCCCATTAGGAGGAGCCTTCCTAATCCAGATGATTCCCGGGGCTCGAGGTATCAGCTCTTGTCAGATAATGATTGTCTTGCCTGCTTTAATGCACGTCCACCTCCTGCTGCAGAGAAGCACAAAGGAGATTCTATTTATAAATCAAACCTGGGTCCACCACAAACGAAATCTAAAACGCCAGTACCAGGAAGGGGTTGTAACACGGCTGGGCCATCATCTAGTGGGACTGCTGAGATCCAGGCTCGTTTATATAAAAAGCAAGTTAATAAACCGCAGCACCCATTGGCCCATGATAATCAGACAAAACGCTCCTCTGATCCAAGGAAAGTGCCCGCAATGCCTCAGCACAAAGCCACAAATCACATGGCTATCTCTATTCCTTCACATCACGAGTTGATCATCCAGGACAACTCTCTTGCTATCCCTATGAACGAGGACATGGTCTGCGATGTAATGGAGGAAGACATGACTGAAGAAGCTACGCTTACTCCACTGTTGACCACTAAACATCTTCTACCTCCTTCTAGGCCACCAAATCTTGGACGTAGTTCAGCTTTGGCAAGTGAAGACATAATTGTACTAGATTCTCATATGGACGAGCTATCACAGCATCCCATAACTACCATTGATGATGGGCAGGTCAATGACTTGATAAACCCCCATGCCTAATAGTGGTTACTTTCCCTCTCGAACACTTTTTATGTCAATCTTCATATGGAACTATCAAGGGGCTGGGGTAAGACCTTCAAACCGATTCTCAAGAATTACGTCCAGATTTATAAGCCTCTCCTCGTAGTTTGGATTAAGCCTAGAATTAGTGGAGTACATTCGTAGAATATTATCAAGAGTTTGGGTTTTACTCATTCTTTTCGAGTGGAAGCTGATGGTTTCTCTGGAGGTATTTGGCTTTTATGGAATATAGACAATATGATTAAAATACTGCTAGCCCACCGTTAATTTATTCATGTTAATATTGAGTGGGAGCAAACCTTTTTTTATTTCACTGCCATCTATACTAGCCCTACTTACCCTCTAGAATATTTTTTATAGAAATATCTGCGTAAAATTGCTAGCGTTACCTCTAAACTGTGGCTAGTGGGTGGGGACTTCAATGCAAAATTAGAAAAGAATGATAAACGAGGAGGCTCTAGAAATCACCCAGTTGTTAATACTCAGTTTCGAGATTGTGTGCAATGTTGCCACCTTCAGGATCTTGGATTTACTGGGCCTAAATTCACATGGAGGAGAGGACAAATTCTCACTAGACTAGATCAAGTTTTCTGCTCTAATTCCTGGCAGACTTCATTCCAACACACGACAGTTACACATCTTCCCTTCCTCAAGTCAAATCATCGACCTCTCCTTGTGACGTTAACTCAAACTACCATGCGGTCACAAAAGCCAGAAGACGGAAAGTGCACTTGGTCTCACTATAGGACAAAAATGGTTGCGGTAGTTTGGACCCAGCAAGCATCAGACATATAGCTAAGACTTTCCTTGAAAAACTATACACGGCAGAACTTTCGACCCCTACGAAACTTCTTCTCAATAGTCCTTTTCCTTCACTCTCTCACAGGGCAACAAATGATCTGGAAGGCCCAATTATTCCTGAAAAAGTCAAGATGGCTTTCTTTGATATGGAACCTAATAAGGCATCGGGATTTGATGGGTTTAATGCTTTATTCTTCCAATCCCAATGAGACATCATAGGGTCTTCTCTTATACACTTTATCCAGAAAATTTTTAGACATGAAGTATGGGAGATGGAGTTGAACCGTACTATTTTGGTTCTAATACCAAAGATTCCCTCCCCAAAGTCGATCACGCAATTCAGGTCTATTGCTTTGTGTTTAGTGATTTATAAAGCAATTATCAAGATTGTCGTTAACCGGGCTGAGGCCTTATCTAGATGACCTTGTAGCCCCAAATTAGTTCAGCTTTGTTCCAAGGAGATTGATTGTTGATAATATTATTATTGCCCAAGAGATCATCCATACTATGGAAAGGAAATCAGGAAAAAAGGGATACTTGCTATCAAGGTGGATCTTGAAAAAACTTACGATAGGCTTTCTTGGGACTTCATCCAAGACACACTCATAGATATTGGGCTTCCTGAATCATTGATAAAACTTATTATGAAGTGTGTTTCATCGGTGTCTATGCATATAAATTGGGATAGGGAACCTAGTGATGTGTTTACTCCTTCTAGAGGTATTCAACAAGGTGACCCGGTATCGCCTTATCTTTTCATACTGTGTATGGAATGACTAGGTCACTTAATCAATACTTCTGTTTCGAAAGGAAGATGAAAGACTATTAAATTAAGCAAAAAAGGCCCCCTTTTTATGGCACATGTTTTTTGCTGATGATCTCATCTTGTTTTTAGAAGCTTTAATCGAACAAGTCTCTGTCATTCAAGACACCTTGAATATGTTTTATGCGGCCTCGATCAGGGCCATAGGTTAGTCAAGACAAATCTCATTGTTTTTACTCCAAGAATGTCCACCATTCAATAGCGTGCATTTTAAGCAGAGAATTGGGCTTTAAGCAAATGGTGGACTTAGGACGCTATCTTGGAGTACCTCCATTGCATAAGAGAGTCAATAAAAGAGCATACCAATATATAATTGACAAAGTGTAACAACGCCCTTTAGGATGGACAGAAAATATTTTATCGTTTGTAGGATGAATCACTTTGATTCAATTAGTTATATCTGTTATTCCTACATTTACAATGCAGACGATATGTCTTTTTTGAAGTCTTTGCGATGGCTTGGAGAAAATTATGCAAAATTTTCTGTGGGGTTCTTCTGCCAGCAATCGAAAGATTCACCTAGTTCACTAAGACAAAGTTTTCCAACCTAAAGAGATGGGTGGTCTTGGCATTCGCAAAATTAGAGCCACCAATGATGCCTTACTTACAAAGCTAGGATGGGTGTTGATTTCTAAACCTAAAGCTTTATGGGTGCAAATTCTTTCTACTAAATATAATTTTGATGTCAACAAAATCCCATCTTCTATTAATGCTACTAGCGACTCTATGATTTGGAAAAGTATCAAAGCTATTTGGCACAATATGATTCAAGGAATGAAATGGTTGATCTGTGATGGTTCCAAGGCTCATTTTTGGTTAGATCCTTGGGTTGAGAATTTAGGACCTCTTCTATCCCATGCAAATTCCCCTATTCCCCAATCTGCCATTGATCTACGTGTTCAACATTATATGGATAATATAGGTAACTAGATTTGGGATGAGTTCCAATCTCTGCTCCCTTCCTCTATTTGCATGTCCATTGCGGGCATTTTTCCTCCCAAGCCTTACTTAGGGGTTGATAAGCTGATCTGGGAAATATAGGATACTAGACAATTGGCTACTACATCGGCGCATTCTATGATTATAAAGCACAACACTTATTATTCCAATGGCTTTTGGAAGTAAGTGTGGCACTGAAACAACCCTCAACATATTCGCTCATTTCTTTAGGTCCTTGCGCAAGATCGTGTACTCTCTAATCAACAACGCTTTCATAAACGTCTAACTAATGTTGAGTGCTATCTTGATTTTTTTATCTAAACACTCATGATTGGCTCGATCTGAATCTTCTGGTTTTTGTGTAACATCTCATCCCCATATTAAGGGTTAGAATTCAGATTTCTAAATGGAGAGAATAACAATGTAAGAGTTAGAAAAATTTGTATTTCATGCCCAGTAGCATGTCAGCATACATGCATGCAAATTTGAATCTTTGAACATACAAAAATAAGTGTACATGCATTCATTGACAACTTCTAGGTATGATTATTTTTAAATGTGATTTTATTGAAAATGGGAAGTAAAGGGAGTAGAAAGCGTAATCTTGGTATGAGTTGTGATATTGGAAACAAAAGTGGTGGTTGATCTGGAAAATGTTCATTAAGTGTGCCTCGGTCTGTTAGCCATAACTTTTTCTCTAGTTATCCAAATGAGACGATTCTTTGTTTAAATTAAACTAGAAACATATGGCTACATTTCTTATGCAGACATTAAATTTCAATTCTGTCTCTAAGAGTCTCAAAATTTCATGAAGTGGAGAACTGGGTGCAGTATATTGGTGGATGAATGTAAAATTCGTCTTCAGACTTTAGGGGAAAATTGGGGATTGATCTAGATAGATTTTGGCAATGTTGCCTTATTTAGAGTTGTATATCTTTCTTTTATCTTTCCAATGATATATAGTATGAAATTTTTGAACATTTAAGTCGAGAGTTATGATCTTTATAAGTGGAGATGCTCTGGAGAGTGTAGATAGTGATTTAGAACTTTTGGGGATGTGAGGAAGACCTAGTTGAAAAATCTTCTTATGCACGGTACATCTTCTTATGTTGACCTTCTGTATCTTTTTAGGTTGACCTTCGGTATCTTCTTAGGTTGACCTTTTGTATCTTCTTATGTTGACATTGTATCTTCTTATGTTGACCTTCTGTATCTTCTTAGGTTGACCTTCGGTATCTTCTTAAGTTGACCTTCTGTTTCTTCTTATGTTGACCTTGTATCTTCTTATGTTGATCTTCTTCATCTTCTTATGCACTGTGCATCTTCTTATATACTGTTCATCTTCTTATGCACTGTGCATCTTCTTATGCACTGTGCATCTTCTTATGCACTATTCATCTTCTTATGTACTATACATCTTATTATGCACTGTTCATCTTCTTATTCACTGTGCATCTTATTATGCACTGTTCATCTTATGCACTGTTCATCTTCTTATGCAATGTGCATCTTCTTATGCACTATTCATCTTTTTATGTATTGTGCATCTTTTTATGCAATGTTCATCGTCTTATATATTATGCATTTTCTTATGCATTGTTCATCTTATATCTTTTGTTCCATTTTGGATCCTTCATAAGATAGAATTTATCTTTTAAGTCTTCATGAAAGTTATAGCTCTTGAAGTCCTCTTTCGAACCATCCAAAGAACACCTAAATCCGATATCTCTAGAGAAAGTTATACGAATTGTCCCACGATAGGTTCAATATGATTGAGAATAAGACCAGATTAGATTCTTTTGGCCATAACTTCTTCTCTAGACACTCAAATGACTTGATTTTTGAACCATTGGACTCGTAAGACATTGCCTTAAATTTCCACCCAAAATCGTAGCCATCTGTAATGAAATGAGATAGATTGAGTGAAAAACGTGTGACAGGTATAGTGTGTATGTTCTTAAATATATGAATCGGTGTTATTCCAATGAACATACTTCAGTATTTTGATGATTTCTAGATTGGTAGAACTCCAAATGAGATGGTTTTTGATTTGTGATAAATTAGAGAGATGGATATACAAATGGTATGAAGAAATTGGAATCTAATTCAGTCTCTAAGATGTTTAAATTTTAGATGGAAGTGGTGCATAGTATATTGTTTTGGACAAGGGCAGTCCAAAAATGTTTGAAGAATATCTTTGAACCACTGAATCAAATTGAATGATTTTGGTGGCATTAGAAACCTAAGACAATGGGGGACATTTATGTTAGAATATTTAAGGGTACTGTTGGCAACATACTTAAGTATAAATGACATAAGACATAAATGGAAGGACAAATGGGACAATTTTCAATCATTAAGGGCATAATTGGAAGAAGAAAAAGTGTTGTCTTGCTTATAAATGAAGAAGAAAAACGTGAATGGAAGGATAAGCAAAAGAGAATCACAAAAATGAGTAAGAAATAAAAAGAGAGTTTGGTGGTTTGAGAGAAAAGAAGAGTGTTGAGCTAGGGTTGAATTCTTCTTAATCTTCAAGAAAGATTTTAAAGTTGTTCAAGAAGAGAAAAAGGAATAAGAAGAAAGAGCTTCCATTTGAGCTAAAGATCTCTTCATTTGGTGAAGAATCAAGTTAAGATCATTTTGAATCTTCTTAATTTTTGGAAGGATTCTAGTCCATGAAGTTTAGAAAATGCTTGGGTTTAAATATTCTAGAATCAATTTTAGTGATTTTGCATTGTGAGATTTTTTTAAGTGGATTCCTATTGAATGAAATTTGGTTTGTTTTAGGAAACCAAGAGAATCCTACCCAAGAATAAGGGGAAAGACAATCTTGACTTGGAGTTTTGCAAGCAAACTAGGTGGGTAATATATTTATGGTTATTATGTAATTGGGCGATGTGCCTAAGTGTGTGTATATGTTTGAATTGCTAAATTATGAATTGGAATTGGATATTATGAGATCATGTGAGGTTAGAAAAGAGATGACGAGAAATTAAGTTATGATATAGAGTAACCAATTGTTCTTGAAGTGTGAGCTTATGAAAAAGGTAAAGCTTGAAAAGAGCATTTAGAATGATTATGTACAAATGAAGTGTAAATCTAAGTTCAATTAGACACATATGAATTATAAAATGGTAATGAGTATAATATGTGTTTTAGAACACATATCTGAAATTGTCATTGAGCATGCATTATACATAGTCCATTTATACAATTGTGCATAAATAAATGCTTATACGTGTGCAATTATTGATGAGTGTGAAATGAGTGTCTTGCATAAATGAATTGTGCAAGTCAATTATCCGCATTCAGGCATTCCTAAAATTTGGAAGCAAATACTAATTTGGAGCGTACTATAATTAAACCGAGATGGTCTCACTTCATTGTTTGCTTTGTTTCATTTTGTATTAATTGACTACTAAATGTGATTGACTGTGTTGGATTCCGGACAGAAGGTCCAATGATTGTGATGTTTGAATTGTATATTGAAGTGCTACCTGAATGTGAATTAGATAAACTATGTGTACTTAATGTGATTGTTAAATGTGTTAGGAATGTGTATTGAATGTGAATGAAAGTGCGAATTCTCAGCTTTAATATTAAATGCCGGACTAAGATCCGATGATATGAGAAAGTGATTAACTGAGATATGCAATTGTGAGTGATGCATTTAATTGCATGAATGCATGAAATATACTGGCAGTTGCGACCGGAGTAGCCAACAATTAGAGCTTAAAGCTCAACGAGTGAAAATGAGCCTCAAGCTCAAAAGTGATTTAGTGCCTCAAGCTTAACGTTTAATGAGCCCTATATGGGACAGTTATCAATGAGCTCTGTATGAGACAGTTTAGGCACTCAGTCACAACAAAATAACAAATGAAAAGTGAGTCTCATGTGTATTGCATATGCATAATATGAATGATTAAGTGTATTGAATGTGAAATAATGTAAAATAAAGTGAGATGTGTGAATTATGTGTTATGTGACTAGGTGAGCCATCGATGATGATCACTCATTGAGTTCTCAAAACTCACCCAAAATTTGCAAATATTTTTCAGGACTCAGAAGAATACCTTGTTAGGCCAAAGGGAATATACCTACAACATTCAAGTGAAGAATCGAGATCGAGATCAGTTCGCGTCTGCGTTGCATTTCTCTATTTTATATTGAATTGTATCTTCCACAATTTTTTGGATAAATTTGTATTCCTAAATAACTCAAATATTTTGTATTTGTGAAAGGACCCAAATGGCTATTGATAACCTTGTTGATTGTATTATGTTGATTGAAAATATTTATGAAAGAAAGTGGGCCCAATTTGAGTATCGATTTTCACATATTATGTTTGTGATTTTCAAAAAAAAAGTATACCAATTTATGACTGATTGAGTGCTTTAGCACGCCATCCTCGTGGGACACGGACTCGGATATCATCCACGATGTCGGGTTCGGGTCATTGTGGGAGTGGGGTGCTACATTTTGGCCTTAATTGGTCAATTATCTTTGGTACCGCTTATTGGTTTCTATGGTCTTAGAGAAATATGACCCTCTTTGATGACCAGTTCTCTTGGTCGATTTCTCTTGCATATCTTGTCCTAGAGTATGTTCACCAAATTCACAAGGCATCAATCTGGCAAGGTAGAGCATATCTTGATTATAGGCCTCGATGCGAGCAAATTATTGGCTGGTGTAATCCTAATTATGGTTTGGTGAGACTGAATACAGATGGGGTGTGCAAAAGCTCATCCTCTTCGGCCACAGTAGGTGGCCTTATTCGTGATAGCTTCGGTGCTTGACTTGGCGGCTTTGTGCAAAATATTGGTTGGTGCTCCTCTGTATCTGTCGAACTCTGGGGAGTTTTTTCTGGTTTGAACCTAGCTTGGGACCTTGGTTATCGTCTCGTAGAGCTAGAAATAGATTCTCTAGTGGTGATAAATATCCTATCCAACTCAACTAAACGGACAATATCGCTCAACCGTCTAGTCATGGGTATCAACGAGTTATTTACTTAGAACTGGGTAGTCTTACCTTACCATACTTACAAGGAGAGAAATCGGTGTGTTGATTGGCTCGCCAACTTTGCTGTAAATTTTGGGCTTAAGATTACCACTTTTGATAATGCACCTATAGGGTGGCTCTCAATCCTTCTAAAAGATATGGCTGGGATTAGCATCTCTAGACTAGTCATATAATTTGTCTCATTTTTTCTCCGCTGTAATTAAAAAAAAAATTTATAACTTTGTGGAAGGTTTCATATATTCTCCCAGTAGCTCCCACCAACGCTCACATTGTCTTGTCAATGGAGATATGGTGATGGTGGTGTGTAGAGCAAGAGAAGAGAAACATTTGTTATGGTGGTATATAGAGCAAGAGAAAAGAGAAAAGATACCGTGTCAACAAGATGAGCACAGAAATGAAAAGATGGCAAATATACCAAAAAAAGGCGGTGAGTCTTAATTATCGTCGATGTGTATACCTCACTGTATCTCATTCTCCCCGCAAACGTCTCCACTACTGTCCAAAGAATTTGTCTGTGCCGTTATATGTGTTTCTATGTCGACACATTTTCCCTTACCCTTCACGGAGGTCATTCTCTTTCTCCCTTTCAACCTTTCATTTCCTATTATCTCACCTTCTTCGTGTACCTTTTTACTCATTCTCTGGTTGTTTCTGCCTTTTCTTTGGATTGTAATTGCAGGCATTTGGTTAGAGCATTGGTTGCGCCATTAACGTGTTGCACGATCATTTTTCGCGCCAATGGCTGCGGTCTCTGGACCTCTGTCTCCCTTACCAGGTTTGTCCATGCAAACTCCGTATCTCTCTCGTATTCTTCTTGTTCATCATATTTTTTGTTTTATTCTTTTGCTCTGCAATGCAAGAACGCGTTACTTATGAATATGTGATTGTGGGAAATGCCATATTTGAGTTATGATAAAAGCATGTCTTGATATTGGTTCTTACTGTTGGTGGTTGGTTATGGCAGAATCTGAACTGGGCCATTCTGGGGATGAGAAGAAGACCAGAGTCGAGTCATTGAAAAAGAGAGCGATTAATGCCTCCAAAAAATTCAGGAACTCATTGACGACAAAGGGTCGGAGAAGTAGTAAAGTCATGTCAGTTGAAATCGAGGATGTCCATGATGCAGAGGAGATCAAGGCAGTTGATGCTTTCCGCCAAGCACTTATCTTGGAGGAAATGCTGCCTTCAAAACATGATGATTATCACAAGATGCTCAGGTTTCTTTTTCTCTGTTTCCTTTTCAGATTCTCTTGGTTTTGTATCCACAATAATGATTCAATATCTTGTTCAGGAATTGCCTCTTCAACTTTTCTAAGCACTATTCCTGAATGTAGAATATTGATTAATTTCTCCTCCATTTATCTAGATTCTTGAAGGCCAGGAAATTTGATATTGAGAAAACAAAGCAAATGTGGTCTGACATGCTTCAGTGGAGAAAAGATTTCGGCACAGACACAATCATGGAGGTATTGAGAAGTTGAAATTTCTGCTAAATTAGTCAATGTAATTGTGACTTCTACGCTAGACAATGAATCACGTGGCTTACAGTCATTGCGTGCTCCTTTGATGAAGTTACTCCGTTTGTTTTTCTATATTTTCTTCTGTGAAGGACTTTGAATACAAAGAAGTCGATCAAGTTGTTAATTGTTATCCCCAAGGCTATCATGGAGTAGATAAGGATGGTAGACCTCTTTACATTGAGAGGCTAGGCCTAGTAGATCCTACCAAGTTAATGCAAGTTACAGATATGGACAGATATCTCAAATACCATGTCCAGGAGTTTGAGAAAGCTTTTGCTTTTAAGTTTCCAGCTTGCTCAATTGCAGCAAAGAAGCATATTGATCAAAGCACGACCATTCTTGATGTGCAGGGAGTGGTGAGTGAGAACTAATTGATGTATGATGATTTGATAACGTGAATTACTGTGAGGAGCTCCACTGAATTTAAAGTTGGTAGATGCACAGTGTTACTATACTGTTTCATGTCTCTTTTTAGTGACATTGAAATGGATGTTTTGAATCTATTGTAGGGCCTCAAAAATTTCACCAAAGCAGCCAGGGATCTCATCACTCGCATTCAGAAGATTGATGGGGATAATTATCCTGAGGTATGAATGTCTCTGTTTCCCTTAATGTTACAATTGACTCATAGTCCTTTTGCTGTGATTTCACTGTGGACAAACTAATTGTACTATTATGCAATTTTTGTTTTATGCAGACTTTGAATCGCATGTTCATCATCAATGCAGGTTCTGGATTCAGAATGTTGTGGAACACCATTAAATCTTTCCTCGATCCTAAGACCACTGCAAAGATCCATGTAAGTGTGCTTAGCCTTGCCATAAATTGAAAATCTTTATCTGGGCCAAATAACCAATTACTATAGGGAATCGTTTTCAGGTTCTTGGCAATAAGTATCAGAGCAAGTTACTGGAGATAATTGATGCTAGGTAAGTTTCTGATGAGTTGTTATCATTGTGTCCTGTCTTCCTTCTAGGTTCTTACTCCTATTCAACTTAAAATTTTCTTGTCCAATATTTGTAGGTGATTAAGTTTTTTCCTGCTTAGACCATACTCATGGGTACTGATTATCTTATCTGTTTGTACTTTTTGCTTTATGTTCCTTTGTGGCTCCCTTCTGTATTAGTGAGTTGCCAGACTTTTTGGGAGGTAACTGCACTTGTTTTGAGAAAGGAGGATGTCTGCGTTCTGACAAGGGCCCTTGGAACGATGAAGAGATTTTGAAGGTGAGTTGCAGTTCCTTCCAAAGATCTTTGCAACTTCAGCCAAATTCATTCCATGCATACGGCCTTAAATTAGCAGTTAAAGTTTTACTCAATTAACTTGCAGATGGTTCAAAATGGTGTGCACAAATGTTCAAACAGAACTCTTGATGAGAGGGCAATGTCTGAGGATGAGCCTGTAAACTCAAAGGTCTCATTTGTTGGAACTCACCGTTGCATTTATTCTTAACCTTGCGGAGAAAAATCTGGTTTAAATCCTAGCTTAATTTGTAAATAATGCATCAGGAACTTGACTCTCCTAAGGTAGCCTTGGACTCCCCAAGGGAAAACTTAGAGCATCCACAGCTCTCTGCTAAATCTCAAAAGGTAAGTTCAGCGTATTTTAGAGAAGTTTGTTGGAGATTAAATTTTGTGAGCAATTTGCAGGTTAACTTTAGCCCTCCTGGGACTAAAATAAAACCTATGAGGCTATGGAAGGAAATCCATCGACATTCATGGATCTTCCAGGATGAGCAATCATATTGCAAAAGAAAGTAATATGTGGATTCATTACACACTGATCCTTAAGTTAGCTGATGAATAATCAAACTCTTTTCACTTCATGTTACTAGGTCACTAAGATTATCGGTTCAAAATGCCTATCTGCTGAAAAAGAAGAAATCACTTTTTTTTTTTTGTGTGCATGTTATGAATCTTAGACCCACTCATGTTTGTTATTTTACTAGTTAAGAGCAGTTGTATGTACATTATTGGGCAACAAGCCCCTGAAACACTTGAACTTAATTTGTTACTTTTGTTAGTTGCCATTCAATCTGCATTCTGCTTCTGCAGTATCATTGAACATCCAAAGTTTTTAAACCCACAGGTAGCCTTTGAGGATTATGGTCCAGTGGTTGAGAAACCCGTGGATTTGAATTGGAAAAGCATGGCTGCAAGTCAGAAGCTACTGAGTAAGAAATTACTGAGTCAGAAACTGCTCAGCCAGAAGTTGCAGAGTGGGAAGTTTGATGTTTCTAAAGGTAAATTACCTACTAGCAAGTCTTATAAATATTTGTTACTTTTGGTTCTGTCTGAATACAGTTGACCCTTGCATGATGAGGGAACAAGATATTGGAAAAGAACTTGTTGGCTTGCTTCATTTTCTTTCCAATTGAAAACATCTTTTGTTTTGTCTTACAAGAGTAATTAGAGGTTAACA
Organism: Erythroxylum incrassatum; assembly: GCA_026546855.1. Taxonomy (NCBI): domain Eukaryota; kingdom Viridiplantae; phylum Streptophyta; class Magnoliopsida; order Malpighiales; family Erythroxylaceae; genus Erythroxylum; species Erythroxylum incrassatum. The sequence goes on along the minus strand of JANVCL010000212.1, from coordinate 22,127,263 downwards.
TTTAATGATGTCACTGAGACACATCTGAAGGTTAGCCAAAGATTTTTCAGAGAAGAATTATTAGAAGGTGGTCCTAGATTGTTTCTCAGTTTAGTGTGATAACTTCATACATTATCGATATTCTGGTACATACATATTGCAGGCTCTTGTGGAATTTACATAAACAGATTATGTTTCTTGCATATCCATTCAGGATCGTACTTATACATTCTAGATTACTTTTACTTACAGCAGCTGATTCTCACAACAAGATTCAAGATGGGTCAGGCCCACCAGTAATCACTGGTGTAATGGCCTTTGTCATGGGCATTGTCACCATGATCAAAGTGACACGCAGTGTACCCAAAAAGTTGACTGATTCCACCATATACTCCAATAGTCCTGCACATACTGAGGAGCCAGAAGTCAAACAGAAGCAGATTGCACCTGCTGTCTCCAAAGAAGACTTCATGGCTGTAGTGAAACGCACGGCTGCATTAGAGGAAAAGATGAATGTTTTGAGTATGAAGCCTGATACCATGCCACAAGAAAAGGAGGAAATGTTGAATGCTGCCTTGAGTAGGGTTGACGCCTTAGAACAAGAGCTTGTAGCAACCAAAAAGGTACGTTCTGGTCACAGTGAAGTAAATTCCTGTTGCGCCATGTGTAACGTGCATTCAAATGTTGATAACTGACTGCATGAACTAATACAGATTTGTGTCTGCAAAGATCTTTCTTGTAGCATGTTATCTTTCAATGTTCTGACTTGAGAAAAAATTGCTCATTCTCACTTGCTCTATTTGGTTTCATAGTAATCTTCCTTTTTATTTTCATCTTTGCCTCACGTTATGCACTGAAAGTGGGGTATATTGAGATTAAGTTTGACATAAATTGAGATGAATTTTGAGGAAAATTAGTTCTAGATGTCATGGATCTAGTTAATGGCATTCACATGAAGAAACCGAGTTTGGTCAGAAGATATTGCTCATGCAGTTTTGTGTCAAGTATTAATGCATGTGTTCCTCATTTCCATACTCCATTCGCTACATGCTTCTTCTGTTGTCGTGCATATTACAGCTTCCAAAGGAACCAGATAAATCATACTGTTAACTAGAGCTTTGATCTGCATTTTGTTAGGCTTTGGAGGAGTCACTTTCTAAACAGGAGGAGGTCATGGCTTACATTGAGAAGAAAAAGAAGAAGAAGAAGCTGGTATGTAAATAGTGTTCAAAACAAGTCAAAATTTTATTTTGTTTCATTAACGTTAGAATTCAAGTAGCTCGAATTCTTAACATTGTCTGCCGTGTGATGTAGTTTGGCTGGTAAATGAAGAAATGAATTGAGTATTGGATAGGATGAGAACACAAATGGCGAGATGGTTTTCTGCGTTCCAAGGCCAGCAAAAACGCAGTTCTTTAAGGTTTCATGTATAGAATAGCGGAGAGAACTTCGTGATGTTCTTCCTATATGCCATTCACACCTTTCATGAACACAGCTTACAAGAGCCCTATATATATACAGACAAAAAACGTCTGGACATGTAGTAGCATTGGTCTGAAGGGTGAGCAAGGCGTAAAAGAATAGCCATTTTGTTTCTTGGCCGTGATGTATAATTAGCTCGAGCTCCTTAAGCGTGGACTCCGTTACAGTGAACAGCAGGAGACAATTTGGAGAGTGTGAGACTAATGTCTATTGATTAGATTGAATCGGGGATTTGGATTCATATATGTTGTTGTCTCTTAAACACATGAGAATGAAGTAGGCTTGAAATCTTGCCCTCAAATTTGCCCTTTTTGTTTTGTTTTGATTGACGGGTTTGTCAGAAGTTCGTCATACTTAGTGTAAAAAGGTTTATACTGTCTACACTAACATTTTCAGAATTATTGTCGGATTCCAAGTTCTGTAAAGGGAGGAATGGTTCAAGAGTTGTTCACGGACAACTAACGTAACATGGCCTTAAATTCTGAAAAGACGAAACCACTTAGCGTTGAAAAGGTATGGTTATTATTTTAAAGTTGGCATGGCACACGAAAGTCCAATTTGGTGGTGGTGGATTCCAGTTCCACCAAAATCATGTTTCGCATGTATGCATAATAATATTAACATCAACAGATTAGGAGAAATTAAACTCTAACAAATGTGTTGCATGTACTTATCGCCACTCAGTCTGAAATTTCGCAATGAAATAAAATTTGAAGAGGTCTGATAGTACGCAGACAAACTATTTATAATAGACCCACATATAAATGAGACAATATAAAAATGACCCAAGTGACAAAAATAATAATAATAATAACATGGAAATGTGTTGTATAATAATAATAATACAATAACATGAGTTCAGATCCTCTGTCCAGTTTTACTCTGTTTTATTCTGTCTTATAAAATTTTAGTTATTTATTTTGCGGACCTCACGCGAGTTTTATGTGTGACTCACATAAATAAATGGTTGAAATTTATTTAACACAATAAAACACTATAATATTAGACAGCAGATATGCACTCCAATAACATGACATGCAATGACAAATGGATGGGACAGAGCTACAGCAGG
>JANVCL010000212.1:22111263-22124630 GCA_026546855.1 Erythroxylum incrassatum | reverse complement strand
TATAATAATAATAATACAATAACATGAGTTCAGATCTTCTGTCCAATTTTACTTTGTTTTATTCTGTCTTATAAAATTTTAGCTATTTATTTTGCAGACCTCACGTGAGTTTTATGTGTGACCCACATAAATAAATGGCTGAAATTTAATGGACACAATAAAACACTATAATATTAGACAGCAGATCTGAGCTCCGATAACATGACATGCAATGACAAAAGGACGGGACAGAGCTACAGCAGGCCGGCAGCCAATTATTTCTATCCACGTCATGCAATGCTTTTTGAAGATATTAAAGGTACAATTGTCATTGAGGGGTTGCTTTCTTCCTCTTCGAAGCATTAGATGGATATTAATGGATTCAAGGCAAAGCAAAGGCCAATCTAAATGGGAAGAAAGAAAGGCCATTTGTCATTTAGTTCCTACTAAGCCATTCCGGTTTGGCTCAAGTCAGTCTTAGTCGAGTCCGAAAATATTTGGAAAAGTAATGTTATATTCCTATTCGAAGCAAAAATTGTAAAGACTCATAATTAGCTGTAGCTGAGCCAAAGTGGGGCAGAGCCGATGACTTGGATAGGGACCGGCATCAGTTGTCCGAGCTTGCAGACAAAGCACGGGGGAAAGTGATGATGTTTCCTGATTAAAACAAACTAAATATTCCATTTTCAAAAACCCCGTCTGGGCTTCACATTTCAGTATTTATTTTTCTTTTTGGAAAATCTCACCTTTGCTCTAATCTACGTCGGTAAAAGTCATCAACAACATCACTCCTCCTTTTCTCTTTCCCTCACTGTTTGGATAGATAAAACTTTGATTGATTCTTGTCCTGGTAGCTAACTGTTCAGATCCATATTTTAGAAAGCTATGCTTGGAAGCTAGTTTCCCCTTTTCTGGGTAGCTTCCAATTCGGTGGCTTCACACCACAATTGAGAGCTCAAAGGCAGGAATTTCGGTTCTTGGCTTGATTGGAGGTGAAAGTTTTGGTCTTTTCCTTCTGGACTTGGTGGAATTAGTTAAAAGTTGCAGAATTGTGTGATATTGAGTAGGGGGTGGAAAAGGTGAAACTTTTACTTTTGGCTTTTGGATTGAATTGGGATTGGAAAAGAAGTAGAGGGAATATCATAAGAAAGAAGAAGCTGATCTCAAAAGGTCGAAGCTAGCGGCAAGTAAGTATCAATTCCAGGTCCGCTCTTTTACGTATACATACTCTGGCCCCTTTTCTTTTTTTTGTCCTGATCGTTAATTCCCAGACCCAAGCATAAGTTTCTAAATTTGCTTTCTTGTTGCTGCGACTGGGTACGTGAACTGTGTGATAATGTTGTGAACTGATTCTAATTGTTGTAAGTTGAATAGGTAAACATTGGACTGTTCGCCACGAGTTTTTTTGGTTTTTCGGCTCTTTTTTTTTAATGCTTTTAGGCATATTGTTAGGGACTACTAGAATTCTAAGCTTGTTGAATGGCAATTTGCAGAATATGGCGACTATGGTGGAACCTCCAAATGGAATTAGGCCTCGGGGAAAACATTATTTCTCAATTTGGCAAACTTTGTTTGAGATTGATACCAAATATGTACCGATCAAGCCCATAGGGAAAGGTGCTTATGGTGTTGTTTGCTCTTCCATTAACAGGGAGACAAACGAAAAGGTTGCCATAAAGAAAATCAATAATGTGTTTGAAAACAGGATTGATTCTTTGAGGACTTTAAGAGAGTTGAAGCTTCTTAGACATATTCGTCATGAGAATGTGATTGCATTGAAGGATGTTATGATGCCAATACATAGGGCCAGTTTCAGGGATGTGTATTTGGTGTATGAACTCATGGACACGGATTTGCATCAGATTATCAAGTCATCGCAGTCACTATCCAATGATCATTGCAAATATTTCCTATTTCAGGTAATTTGTCTCCAGCAATTCTAGTTTTAGTTATTTCGTTACTATTTCAGTTTCTGTTTTGGTATTAGTGTATTAGGTAGAATAATGATGCGTAGTTCTTAAAGTTGGTATGTGTTTCCGTTAGTCTATGTTCTTCCAAATTTGTATATCATCGGAATCCAGCATCTTTTTCTAAATGGTATGAGTATTCATTTTTACTAAAACCTCTATTGACCCACACAAACTGTGCCCATTATTAGTTTGCACCTAGCCTTCTCTCAACACTCCAATGGGATCTTTTATGAAATTCTAAGTTCTGAATCAATGGTTGGTTTTTCAGCAATACCTTCTTTATAGGGAATGTTAGGAAAGAAATGATTCAGATAAAGTCCATATCTACTCTTCAGCAAATTTGTTCTTCTAATTTTAATCATATTGAAAAAGCACGAGCCTATCTTCGTAATATTTTCTTTACAAATGATAAATACCTTTTCTGCTGCTTTTTAATTTCCTCTTCCGTGGACTTATAACTCTCTTTCCTAATTGTGAATATTTAAAACTGGTGCACAAGATCATTGTGTGGGAGATTCAGTAAGATAATCATTTCTAAGTGCAATGCTACTTCTAAACTCATTTGTGATATATGGCAAATTTCATGAGGTCCTTTTAGGATAGACTTGTTCAGCTCACTCCAGGAAAAGCTTCATGTACAGTTTTACTAGTTAGAAAGAAAAATTGTTCTGCACTTATAACTATGTTGCTTTCACATACTTTGTTTTTCTTCTTGATATTTTTTGCTACTAATTGATCTTTATCATGTCTTAGTTGCTAAGGGGGCTGAATTACCTTCACTCGGCAAACATTCTTCACAGGGACTTGAAGCCAGGAAATCTGCTTGTTAATGCAAACTGTGATTTGAAGATATGTGATTTTGGTCTAGCACGAACAAGTAGAGGCAACGAACAATTCATGACTGAATATGTGGTCACTCGTTGGTATCGAGCACCTGAGCTACTCCTCTGTTGTGACAATTATGGTACCTCTATTGATGTCTGGTCAGTTGGATGCATCTTTGCTGAGATTCTTGGGCGCAAACCCCTTTTCCCTGGAACAGAGTGCCTTAACCAGCTGAAGCTAATCATAAATGTCCTTGGGAGCCAGCGGGATGTTGACCTTGAGTTCATTGATAACCCAAAAGCCAGAAGATTCATAAGAACACTTCCTTACTCCAAGGGAATCCACTTTTCCCAGTTGTATCCTCAGGCAGATCCTTTGGCAATAGACTTGTTGCAAAGGATGCTTATTTTTGATCCATCTAAGAGAATAACTGTGACAGAAGCACTGCTACATCCTTACATGTCAGGGCTGTATGATCCAGGATTCAACCCCCCTGCTCAGGTTCCGATTAATCTTGACATAGATGAGAACATTGGGGAGCATATGATTAGGGAGATGATGTGGCATGAGATGTTGCATTACCATCCTGAAGCTGCATTAGCCAATACATAAATATGGCTCTTAAATGCTATTCAGTTGTTTTCCATACACCGCGATGTTTCTTTGGGATCAGGACTGCAGTTCCAAGTCAAAGGACAGTATCAGCATTTGTGCTTTAAACCTTAGTGAAGTCCTATGATTTTGTTTGAACACAAGAGCTGTCAGTTTTGAATTCCCTACACGGTGTCCTATGTTCTATATATTCCATCTAAACCTGGTAAAAATATTTGGAGTAGAGGATGTTTCAGCAATAACAAAGCTCGAGTATGATCTTCCTGCCACCGTGTTTTTCTTTGTTTTTATTTAGGGAAAATCTGTGGGAACTGAACATAACTGCATTGGCTGATGGGGACAGAAAATAATTAGGGGCATAGACAATCGTCTCATTGCTTGAGCCAGTTTGGAACACAATCAGCCTCAGGCAGGTTCTTAAACAGAGCTTCTGAAGCCCATAGCTCATGAGATAGAGCTAGTCTACTATTATTTCGAAGGCCAGCGTGGAGGTCTTTAGTATTCTTGTTCGACTTCTGTATCTATCAAAAGCCTTTCTTTGCTGTTTCCCACCATGTGCCCAAATTTTGTTTTGCTTTCACTCCATCGGTTATGCATACGTGCACTTTAGAAGCACACAAATGGATCAAAATGCCAGGTTTTTCACCATTACCAAATGAAATTTGACTTGAGTGGCAAATGGATAAACGATATCTTTGTGTATGTGGTCGGGAAGATTCAAACAGGATTGAGGAGGATAGGCTTACCTCACCAATCACAAAAATTGGTTGACTTGAGAAAAATTATATTAACAGAGGAGTGTAAAAGTAAAACTTAATTGCTCTATTTTATTAATTATTAAGCAATTTATGAGATTAAAATAAGTTGAACCTCTATGGAAGTTTTAAAAAATTATTGAAGGACAATTTCCCTTTTCCATCCCATTACATATAAACTGTTCATTTCATCCCATAAGGAAATTGAAACAAAGCAATGGGAATCTTAACATCGTTCAGGATGCAATAATTTTTCAGTTTTGGCAGAGATTCTGTCCCTTGGCTCTTTCTTTTTGACAGCTGCATTGTTAAGGCAAGTACAACTGGGAATGCATTGCCTTGTTCTACTGTGTACTTTAAGTGTAAGTGACGTTAGGTTCAATGGACAGCAAGTGGGAGTTGAATATAATAAGCTTATGCAATTTAACCCACGTTCTGCTTTCCAGGTCAAACTCCATCTTCTGCAATCTGGTGCTAGAGGTGGCTGTGGCCGTCCGTCCTTTCTCAGGGATTGAACTTCGTCAAAGTCGAACTCCACTTTATGAAACCATTGTTCTCATTAATTTATGGGATAAGTTGCATCAATTTATGAATATGGAAGATCTAATCATACGTGCTACAAGTTTTTTACTCTTACCTGGAGGGTTTAGTTTAATTGACATCACGTGTACCACTTAAAACTCTACAATATTATATGGTAGGAGATTGATGGCAAGTAGAATACAATGACGTGAAAGACTAAAATTTTTCTTTAGAGTTTATGGTTTCTATTTTGATGGACTTTGTTTACTTGCCAAAAGAAAATAATTGTTTACCTGCCAATCAGTAAGTCCGCCATTTTTATAGACTTTGATGCACCTAGAATGAGTGATAATGTCCTCCTAAAATACTTCATGAAGAGGAAAAATGAAGGAGAACAAGTTTCAGAAAGGAGACAATTAGGGCCAAGTTGGAAAGCTTTACACGAGTGAAGAAAAAGTAAAGCAACTTGCTTTCTAACACGACCATGTGAAACTCGTTTTCAAAGTTGAAAGAAACCTTCTTTGACCCACCAAATCCAATTCCATAAAAGCAAATGTTTATCTTTTGTTTTCTTTTTTCCATTATCAATTTGTACTGTTATTATTTAGTAATCAGCTCTCTCTAGTTGTTTGCCTGCCAACTCTAACTTTCCCTCCTATAAAGATGTACTTTTTGTATCATCAACTGAGCATTATTTCTGGTCTATAAATTCCATTATCGACGCCCACACAAGCCTCTTCTCTTCCACCTTATCCTCTCATCTCTTCTTGAAAGGCCTTTCAGTCTCTCTTCTCTTCCCTTTCTCTTCTTTCTCTACCCTTCTTTAGAGGTTCTAAAACTCCGTGCTTCTTAATTAGAAGCTTATTCACAACCCCGAGTTCGTATACACCTAGCTACGCTTGTTGGTTTTAGCTCCTCTTTGCCGACACGCTTAGTTTCATGTTTAACAACTTGTTCTTGATTCCTGACACTCATGTCTCTTGTACTAAGTGAAATCCTCTTTTCGGGTTTTATGATCAACTCCACTCTCCGACGCAGGACCCATCTTGTTCAATCTTTCTCTGTTGTTTTCCTCTACTGGTTCTACGTTTTCTCACGAACACTCAGCCCCTGAAAAGCTTTAGTTTCTATTCATTTTGTTAGAAAATATCTTGAAATAATCCCTTCCTTTTCTTTTACAATTTTTCTGGGTCCTGTGCTTTCTGTTTTCTAGACCATAGTTGATCATAATCACCTTATCTACATAAATATTAATTTGATTGTTAATTACTGTTTTTGCTCTCCTTCAATGGCCACTTCAAGTGGGACTTCTTCAGGATCAAGCTTGCTGCGAAACTCGAGCTCTTCTGAGGATCTAGACCACAAATTGGACCAGAGAAAACGCAAGAGAATGATCTCAAACCGAGAATCAGCCCGTAGATCCAGGATGCGCAAACAAAAACACCTCGATGAACTCACAGCTCAGCTGACTCAACTCAGGAAAGAAAACAACGAGATCGTGTCTAAGATGAACGTCACCACACAACTCTATGACGGCGTTGAGGCTGAGAACTCCATCCTCAGAGCCCAGTTGTCAGAGCTCAGCAACAGACTTGACTCTCTGAACGAGATTATCAGCTTTGTCAACCAGAGCAATATTGATGCTTTTGGAGCTGAGGACTATCAGATCGGCGGTGAATATGATTGTTTCGCGAATCTATGGAGTTCTTTCAACGCGAGTAATCAACCCATGATGGACATGGTCATGTACTGATCGATGTTGGTTGCCGGAATCGTTCTATCCTAAATATTACAACAGATTCTTTGTGATATTGGCCGTGGCTCGGCTTTTTGTGTTTGTCACAAAGAGTGTAGGGTTCTTGGTGGAATCTAATGTAAAAGGATAGGGTCAAGTGTGAAAGGATTTGGTCACGTAATAAAAATAGGTAGCTGGTTCTGTACTCTCTACTGTAAAACTTTAATCCAAGTGGGCTTGGAATTGCATTTTCCCTAATGTTAATTAATAAGAAGTTGACCTTTTAAGGTATGTCGGTACAATGGCTTATATGGCTTGAGAATACACGTGAATATTAGGAAAACGAAAAGAAGAAGGTCATTTGCTTATATCACTAACTAATGATAGAGAAAGACACAAGGAATATAATTATATCAGCAATGTTGTACACATATGGCTTGTTTTTCTTTTAAAGCATCTTTTTAATTAAGAAATGGTAGTGTCGTAAGACTTTTGTATACATACTCTATTATTTTGAAAACAAATAAAACTTGGAACAAAGAACAAGCTGGAATTCATATTTAATTTTGGTTTATTGTTTAGCCTAAGAAGTAATGCCAATATGCGACGCCAAATCTTCACCATCCAAAAAAAATTAGAGGAATGAAGTATTGCTCAAAAATAAGAAATGAAAATATTAACTATTCAATAATAGGTTCTTACCAAATGTTACTTTTCATTTCATATTTATACCTCTTTTTCCATACCTACTAAACAAGCACATCTTTAAGGAGCGCTTAATTCACAGAGAGCAATGAGAATGGGAATAAGAATGAATATAGTGAGGAATGAGGATAGATATAATCATTATAATTATGATGGTTGGTTAAGATGAAGGAATAATTACCATTATCATTGATAGTGGTTGGTTTGTTACAAATCTTGAAAAATAAAAAATTTGTTAAAAATTTGTTTTGTTTTATATCAAATTTTAAATATATTTTAATTAATTATATTTTATGTACCCGATTTATAATAACAGAATGTTTAAAATCAAGTATATTGCAGTATTTCATTTCCAATAACTCTTGAAGAAAAAATAATCCAGTATTTTTTGCATCAACATATCACTAGTTACATAATATCCTCAAAATCTAGTTTAATAATCGAAAATATTATACAATTCATTCACATAACCATAATATCCACCACTCCATTACTATAGTAAAATTAAGTAACATAATTTAATACAATTTACATTCTTCTGATAATGCAAATGATGTGAAATATTTGTTGTATACACAATACCTTAACCAAAAGCCTTCAATTGATGCAGAATAACCAGGTTAACACTACAAATATTGTTTGCATCACAACTACAAAAAGACCCAACTAATACAAAATAACCTAGTTAGGTAACAATAATTGCATCATAAGTTCATAATACGTACAAAAATATTAATATGCTTCCTCGAATGATTCATAAACCAGAAGATGGATAGAGGATTTCAAGTACAAAAGAATTTTTTAAATGACTTGGCAAAGTAAACAAAACCTGAACTTTAGTAAGATCGTTACAAAATAACACATCAGCCTTATCAACATCCATTTGAGATATGTCAATATTAAGAAACTCACTTATGAGCTCTTGCATCTTCTCATCAGATAAGGAATCAGATTTAGACTCCGCAATCAAAGCATTTGTAACAGCTGCATATTGTGAGTCCATTCGTTCACAAATAGACTCAAACTTAACAGTGAAACTGTCTAACCTTGGCTCAATAGTATTTTGAAGTGTTGTTGGTCTTTTTTCTTGTAAGAACTTTCCTTTCTTGGTGACAGGTTTTTTCGTCTTTTTATTCCATGGTTGCTTAAAGGAATAGCCGAGGATCCTTGTGTATTAGATACCACAACAAATTCATCTTCACTGTCCGATGAAAAACACACTGTCATATTCTTTAGGCTATTAGCCTTAGCATTTGCTTCAGATATATTCTTAGCTTTGAGTCCCATCGCTCTATCTTTACCCCACACCATGTCCAGTTTTTGTAAATATGAAAATTTAAAGTTCCACATTCTAATTGCATTCTTGTGATTCTATAAAAAAGAATTACAAAGAAGAAGAAGATTAAAAACATAATAATAAGAAAATGTTATAATTATGAGAAAGGAAACTAAAATAAGAGTTCAATCAACTTTTGAGTTAGATGTCCTTACCAAGCATCATTCATCAAACCATTGTTTCTCACAATTGATCTTATGCTCAACATCATCCCACTAATAGCCACTTTGCATACACATTTCAGAAATTGGAGTGTACTTGTTTCTTAACCATTTAATCTTAGAGTTAATTTGGGAATCGACACCATTATCAAAATTAGGAATCTTGCTCAGCAACATCTTGTTCACTCTAACCATATAATTGGTTTTAAATCCCCCATCTACTTTCCATAAAGGATCGCAAGCTAGTTCTTACAAAATGTCGACCAAAGCTTCAACCTCATCATCCTTCCAATACTACTTATTCTTTTCCCTCCCACGGGCAGCCATAGCCATTCCTAATAAAAGAAAGACAACGTAAGAGTTATCAAAGAAATAAAATATAACAAAAATAACTTTGTTGAAATGTTTAAAGCATGCACATGTAATATAATAACTCACGAACACATAGTCAAACAAACAGAGATCCTCACATGGGTACATTTCAAAAGTAATCCAATAACTGAAAGTTATATATTACTAATTGTAAACAAACAGAGATGTTCAACATTCAAGTACATTAATTGAAATCAAAAAAATTAACAATCTAATAAGAATATGAAGCAAACATATCTTAAATTACTAATATACATCATTGTCATTAGATCTAGTTGTCCATATATTATACATATTGGTTGCCATATTAGTCCTGAATGTCAACCACTCATCAGTTGGACTAATTTGTGTAATGTATTTCATTTCATCATCTTCTTCACTCTCATCCTCCTCACTATCCTCTTCATCTTCAGTGATTGAATCTTGTGGATCAAAGCTCATGAACTTGCGAATCAAGTTGTGCAGAAGGGAACAAGCCATTATATTGCGAACATGGGTTTCAATTGAAAAAAATGAAAAGGGATGCAAGGATCTTCTATTTTCCTTTCAATAATCTAAAACATCTCTCAATAACATTCATTACTTTGGAATGTTTCATATTAAAGTATTCCTCTATTGTCTTTGGTCGATGGCCATCGAATTCTTTAAGATGATAGCATTGCCCTCGATACGGAGCAAGAAATCAATTTGTATTGCAATATCTATAGTCAACCAAGTAATAGCATCCTTCATAATTAAACAATAAGTTATGATTGAGCAGCATAACTCAAAGAGAAACAAAATTGGATATTATAATAGAAATTTACTTTGAGGGACTTGTAGACCATGAGGCCTTGAGATCGCAACTTGAAGCACATGACCATCGTGTACAGAGCCCTCCCAACTAGACAATACATATATGAATTGCATTTTTGGGCAACAAATACCTAAAACATTTGTTGAAATACATCCTTTTCTTATGCGATATCAGGATTTATCTTCATTAGGAGGTGTAACTTTAATTAGTGTCCTATCTAAAGCTCCTAAGCAACCCTACAAATTAAAACTAAAAGGTGATTTAGCACATAAAAGTTATGATATTAATGTTATAGGTTAATTATAATGTTCAATTACTTGAAAACTTTTCCATCTCTCATCTTGACAATCTTGAGTAATAGGCTTCGGCTTCTTGAGCAAAATATGATGCAATCTTATAATTGCATGAAGAACTTGATGGAAATGTTGACTCACGGTTTCTTTACTACGGAGAAAAAGTAGGCTCATTGTCCTACTCTTTTTATGGTGAGCTAAGGTGTATATGAACTTTGCTACAACCTCTTTTACGAATATGTTCTTAATATCTTTTAAACCCTCGACATCTCTTACCATATCACATAATATCCTAAATGTTGCTCTATCCATAAGAAATTCACTAATGCAGGTGTTATCATAATCCATGGTCAATCTAAACATCTATCTCATTATATCAATCCTTTTTTCTTCCTTTGTTTTAATTTCATGGACCTTATATTGAAGGTACAAACAATACATAACATATAGGATAGCAAATAAGAAAACCATCATATTATTTGTTGTTAGTTGAAGTATCAAAATTTGCTTTAGTTTATGTCGTCGTTCGCTAGTAGGGGACGAGCCATGTTGATCTACATTAAAAATTCAGAAAATAATAGTCCAACATATATATAGGGCATGTTGAAAAGCTAGGTAATAGCATTGGAAAATAGATAAAAACAATAAGTGAAAGTAATAGAGAAAGATGATCAATAAGAAGATCAGTTCCTATGCATACTTCAAACCAAATAGCTATATGTACTTCAAGTTCCCAACCTTAATAAAAATATATCAAGTTTTGGTCTATTGATTAAAGATATGAATGAACTTTGCTAATGGTGAATGAGTCATAATTGATATTAAAGGAGCTCAAATTGATGAGAATTTGCATGCATGACTAATGTTAGTCACTTAGTGACTTAATTAGTCCCGTGTGGCGAGTCATCCCTGTGTGGCTTAAGTCACCCTCGTGCGGACTAGCCACTTAGGGGTGACTCCCCCTGAGGCTATACGGGGGTGATTTAAAAAAGTCAACCTGATGACTAGCCACACGGGGGTGCCTTAAATTGAGTTAATTAGTCACGGTCATCCCATGCAATGAAATTTGGTGGAGAGGAAAGACAATGAGTGAGGAGTTTGTCGTTAAAATTTCAAGTCAATTGGAGGTCCAGAGATGGAGTTATGGTTGAAAAAGTTTAAAGTGTTGAAAGTTGTCAAGCAACTCCCCATGTTTCCTCTCTGTCACGATCATTCGTGCAACTCCCATGATTCCTCTCTGTCATAATCGTGCACTACCTGATGATCCCTTACTCAAAACAGATTTTTTGTTCCCTTATTCACACACATTTAAGTTGACTTTAACTTAAATCCCAAAGATTGCAGATAAGCATTCCCAGTTCCATCACACACATTGCGTTCTTATTTATTATATACTATATGATTTTCTTAATCTATTTTTCTCACATGATCCAGAGGATGATGATTGTAAACAGAAAACACCTAAAACACAATTAATCGATGATGACCATCGAAAGAACAAAATTTTATCTCTGGCTCACAAGTTGAAGACATTCAACACAACTTGATATATAAGATTGAAACGTAAGCATGTTCTATGTGCAGATTCAAGCATATGCAGACAACACATAGCAAGTTTCCAAAAGCAGAAGAAACAAACCCAACTTAAGAGTAAGAGAGAGATTCAAACAATACCCAAAGAAAGAAATGAGAAGTGAAGGAGGAAGGACATTGATAGACATTTAAGAAAGAAAGTACAGAAGAAAATGGATTAAGGAATCAAAAACCCTAACCCAGTAGAAAAGAAGAGAGAAATATGCAATTATGTCGACAAAAAAAATTGAAGAAGAAAGAAAGGAAGAAAATTACTAGTGCTACTTCTTGGTTTTGGTTGGTCGACACTCACGTTTGTGGGTGATACAGAAACCCCAAGGAAACAAAGTTCTTGAAACCCCCTGATCCTATTGAATCAAAACCCCAAGCTTTTTATTCTAAGAACATGCTAGATCAAATACCAAATCATAAGTTTGAGACCCAATCTTAAAGAAATCAGAAATCAATTTATGTCGCAAGTACTTACTTATTGATACAAATCAATTTCTTGAAGTTTCAAAATTGATGCAAATCAAGCTTTTAGTTATGAAGATATTCACGCCTCCCTTGAAGAACTCACTTCTGAAATTTTATTAATCGACCAAATCTGATCTAAAAGTTTTGAAAATTTGACCTAAAGACACATATTTATACTTAGGTTAAATAATAAAAGGTTAGGCTAAAATACATGGAAGCTCAAAATAAAACAAAGTCCAAAAACTAAATAAATAGGTTTGATGTGTTACGCCACTATCTTGGGCTTAAGTGAATTAAATAGCCCACTCCCACTAATAAAATAAGTGGCGCATTAAATACTCCTTGGGCTTAAGTGATGAAGCATTAAAATAGCCAAAGTCTTCTTGTCTTCATGCTCCAAGTATATCCGGTCCAACGATTTGAGACAAATGGATCAATTTGGGTTGTGATCCAACTAGCTCTCCTCCAATAGGCTTGGCTAGCTTCATCCTCTTCATAAATTGGCCCATATGTGCATAGAGAGTCTCCTTGAATCTCTTGATCCTAACTCTGGACATAGGTCCAAATGGAATGACAAGCTCGCCCTCATCACATATGCCATCTCCACGGTGATCCTTACTCCTGCTCAGATCAATCCCTCCCTCCTCAAAAAGATTCGCCCTCGAATCTGAATCCATATCAAAAAGAGAAAGATCAGTAATATTAAAGTTGCAGAAACAGAATACTCACCTGGCAGATCAATTTTGTAGGCATTGTCATTTATCTTCTCTAACACCTGAAACGGATCATCACCCCTATGATCCAAAACAAAAACACTAGGCAAAACATCAAGAGAGTTAGTGTTAGAAACTAACACTCTCTGTATCTCACCACCACTAGTGCTATTTTCTCTCCAGTTACTCTCCTCAAGTCTTTTCTCTTAACAAACAAGCTCACTTTTCTCTCTTTCTTTTTTTCTCTTCTTTTCTCTTTCTGAACTCTTCTCTCCTGCACATCTCACTTTCTCTTCCTCACCTGTGCAGTCGCTCACCATTGGTCCAAACTCATTTTTCTTTTGGGTCTCTTTTCTCTCTTCATTTTTTTGGATCCCAAACTCTCGGTGGAAATTAAAAATATTAAAATGAATTCAATGAGTATTTTTGTATATGAATTGTGTTATAGAAGTTTTTATGCCTTGAGAAAATTGATGAGAAAAAGAATTTATTGGTTTTGATGACTTTGAAGATTAGTTTTGGTTATGAAAGTTTAAGTGAATGA
>JANVCL010000212.1:22075090-22102590 GCA_026546855.1 Erythroxylum incrassatum | reverse complement strand
GTTCGAAAAGTAACAAGAACAAGAGAATAATGTTCTCCCTAAAGCCGACGACACTCAAAACAATGATCTGATCTATCCTAAAACCCTGAAACATAACTATTTATACCTAGGTTAAATAATAAAAGGTTAGGCTAAAATACATGGAAGCCTAAAATAAAACGAAGTCCAAAATTAAATAATTAAGTCGGATTCGTGTCTTCAAACTCCAAGTGTATCCGGTCTAAGGATTTGAGTTAAATGGATTAATTTGGGCTCAATTCCATTAAACTCTCCTCCAATAGGTTCGGAGTTCGCCGTCTTCTCAAGATCCTTACTCCTGCTCACATCAGTCCCTCCCTCCTCAAGAAGATTCGTCATCGAATCTGAATTCATATCAGAAGGAGAAAGATCAGTAATATTAAAAGTTGTAGAAACAGAATACTTACCTGGCAGGTCAGTTTTGTAGGCGGTGTCATTCATCTTCTCTAACAGCTGGAACGGACCATCGCCCCTAGAATCCAGAGTAAAAACACTAGGCAAAGTATGAAGAAGGTTAGTGTCAGAAACTAAACGCTCTCTGTATCTCACCACTACTAGTGCTCTTTTCGCTTTCTTTTCACTCTTTTTTTTCTCTCCCTGAACTTTTCTCTTGCATATCCCACTTTCTTTTCCTCACCTGTGCAGTCACTCCCTTTTGGGCCAATCTCATTGTTCTTTTGGGCCTCTTTTCTCTCTTCACTTTTTTTGTTCTCACCACCCAAACCCTCCTCACTTTTACTTGATTTGATTTGGTCTAGGTACAATTCATGAGGTGATAAAGGTAGTAGAATAAAGTTCCTACCCTTAAACTTAAAGGAATATCTATTGGTATACCCATCATGTGCTACCCTTTTGTCAAACTGCCAAGGCCTCCCCAATAGCAAATGTCCTGCCTCCATGGGTATCACATCACACAACACCTTATCCTCATACCTTCCTACAGAAAATGGCACCAATACCTGTCTAGTCACCTTCACATCCGCACTATCATTAAACCACTGTAAGTTATATGGCTCTGGATGTTTCCTACATGTCAAGCCCAGTTTCTCCACCATAGTTTGACTAGCCCCATTGGTACAACTACCTCCATCTATGATCAAGTTACACACCTTTCCACCCACCAAACACCTTGAATGGAATAGGTTCTCCCTCTGATCCAAAATCTCATCTCTAACTCTAACACTTAACACTCTCCTAACTACAAGTGCTTCTCCTGTGATAGCTCTTTCCACACATTCATCATCATCATCACAAGTACTATCACATAGCAAATCATCAACATCACTATCTTCAAAATTAATAACCCCATTATCCCTCATATACATCACTTTTCTATTAGGGCATTGAGAAGCAATATAGCTAGTAACTAAACATTTAAAACATTTTATAGATGAATGTTTACTAGAAGTAGCTTGGGTGTTAAAAGTACCTTTTTTCTCAGATCTGCCAATTGATTTTTTAGGTGTTTCCTTGAAGTCCACCCCCTTATCCTTGGACTTCTCCTTATTCTGAAGCCAATTTGAGTTCCATGAGTAACTATAACTTGCTCCACTCCTTGCTGTTACTTTAGTTTTAAGCTGTCTCTGTACCTTCATGGCCATGTTCACCATGTCCTCAATCTCCAAATAATGTTGTAATTCCACCACATTTGCTATCTCCCTATTCAATCCACTATAGAACCTTTTCATGGTGGCCTCGAAGTCCTCCACTATATTAGCACAGATCATAGCAATCTTCATCTTCTTGTTGTAGTCCTCTACTGACTTAGACCCTTATGCGATCCCTATAATGGTAAGAAGACACAAATCTCTTCCTCATACATGTCTTCACTACTACCCAAGTATTGATGGATCTCTCTCCATTCCTTCTCCTAGAGGTCACAAGTTGATCCCACCATATTAGTGCATAATCTGTTAATTCAACAGCAACAAGTTTTACTTTTTTCTCCTTCGAGAAGTTATGGCACTTGAAGATCAAATCAACCTTCATTTTCCACTCCAAGTACGCATCAGCATCATTCCTCCCATTGAATGTTGGGATCTGCATCTTGATGGATTTGAGGTCTCCATCTCGCCTGTTGAGGGGTTCTCCTCTCTGAGCTCTCCTGGGCATACGCTCTGTATAGTCCTCCTCCTCCTCAAACTCATACCGTAGTGGTTGTCTACGAGGTGATGGTTGAAGCTAACATACATCTGCATGCCTATCCTGAGGTTCCTCGCGTCTCCCTTTTCTGAGCTCATTTATTTGTCCCCTAACCTCATTTAAGGCCATATTGAACCTCTCAAATTATTGTTGCATGGCTCTCAAAGTGAAAGCGATATTTGCATCTCCCCTTAGTTGTCATCATTACTACCTCCTGTGATATTGTAAATAAAATGATATACCTACAAAACAAAGTTAGTAATAAACAAATAAGACACTCAATATAATGTAAACAATGTAATGGAAGCAAAGAAAGGCACAAATAAGAAAGTAAACTAAGAATCAATGAAAGACACTCAATATATTGTAAAACTCATCAAAACCCGAGAGCTAAAAAAATTAAATTTCAAATCTACCCAAGGTTTAAAATAGGCAACTCAACGTATTTTTCAATCGTTTTTTGGTTATTGTTTACTATTTTTTTGGTACTGTTCAGTTTTTTCCGCTTTTGTTCACTCTTTTTCTCAGTACTATTCTCTTTTTGGTACTGTTCACATTTTTTAGTACTATTTTTTCCCCAGTACTGTTCACTCTTTTTTTCGGGTTACTGTTCACAAGTACTGTTTACAGGTATGGGTATGGGTACTATTCACGGGTACAATATTGTCCATAGGTACGGTTACTATTCACAGGTATGGTACTATTCACTTCTTTTTCTTGAAAATCAAATAAAAAAACATAATAAAGATACGTATGAGTTCAATAGAATTAAGTCAAAGCTCTGATACCAAGATGATACGAAAACCCCAAGAAAACAAGGTTCTTGAAACCCCCTATTCCTATTGAATCAAAACCCTAATCTTTTTATTCTAAAAACATGCTAGATCAAACCCCAAATCATAAGTTTGAGACCCAATTCCAAAGAAATCAGAAATCAATTTACGTCGCAAGTACTTATTGATGCAAATCAATTTCTTGAAATAACTATGAAGACATTTACGTCTCCCTTGAAGAACTCACTTCTGGAATTTTATTAATCAACCAAATCTGATCTAAAAGTTTCAAAAATCTGACCTAAAGACATATATTTATACCTAGGTTAAATAATAAAAAGTTGAGCTAAAATACATGGAAGCCTAAAATAAAATAAAGTCCAAAAACTAAATAAATAGGTTTGATGTGTTGTGCCACTACTGGATCCATATGCTCTTGGGCTTAAGTGAATTAAATAGCCCACTCCCACTGATAAAATAAGTGGTGCATCAAATACTCCTTGGGCTTAAGTGATGAAGCATTAAAATAACCCAAGTCTTCTTGTCTTCAAGCTTCGAGTGTATCCGATCCAATGATTTGAGACAAGTGGATCAATTTGGGCTGTGATCCAACTAGCTCTCCTCCAATAGGCTTGGCTAGCTTCATCCTCTTCATAAGTTGGCCCACATGTGCATAGAGAGTCTCCTTGAATCTCTCGATCCTAACTCTGAACATAGGTCCAAATAGAATGACAAGCTCGCCCTCGTCACGTATGCAATCTTCATGGTGATCCTTACTCTTGCTCACATCAGTGGGTCTCAGGTAAGAGGAAGGCTTAGAGGAAAACAATATACGTTACTTGCTTATAGGGAGAGAATAGAGTATAGATATTCTCGCAGCAAAACGTGCGCCAAAAAAACAACGGAATGACTCTCGTTCCTCTGGATTACGAGAAGAATGAAGTATTCCAAAAAACAAGGAATGAAAATATCAACTATTCAATGATATGTTCTTACCAAATGTTACTTTTCATTTCATACCCATACGTCTTTTCCCATATTTATTAAACAAGAACTCCCTTAGTATTTATTTTATATAATTGTCTTAAATGCTAAATAAATTTAGGAATAATGACTTATAAAATGTCAAAATTTTTAGTATTCAAGCTTTTAAAAATTTTAATATATTATTAAATTTCAAATTTTTATTTGTGTATTTAATCTTTTAAAATTTTTAATAGAGTATTCAAATTTTCAAAAATCAATAACTTAGTATTTTTATTTACATTTTATTGATGTGACTGATGAAAAACATAAAGATTTGACGTTTAAAAGAGCACGTGAAATCTTAAGAAAGAATTTACCTCCCTTCTAAGAAAAAAGCAAATGATCTAAAATTCAATCTATTTGAATCTACACATAATTAGAAAGGAATTCAGACTTTGTTCACATCCTCGTAAAAGAAAATAATACCTAATAGTCGCAATACTATAATAATAATATTCATTAAATATTATTTTTCTATTTAATGAGTTAGTCGAACACTAGAGTGTGCCTTTTGCATAATTGATACTTTCGTAAAGATCAGAAATCGATGCAATGGCGTGCGATGTGACCTTTTGTCAAAAGCACAGCCCTAGACTAGACGGCTAGATCCAATGAATCGTGAGCTATTTTCTCAAAAATAATAACATGCGAAGACTTTTCGCGAGAATATCTATACTCTATTACCTCCCTATAAGACGGCTAGATCCAATGAGTCTGTCAAGTTTAATGCTTCTTACATTACATCTGCTCAGCCCAAACTCCTCGTCAGCCCATTAACGATTTTTCAAATAAATACCAAAACGACTAGCCGTTTCGTATTTAAGCGGGTAAAGTAACAGCTCCTCTCTTCTTCCAAGCCCCTCATCAGAGCCAAAAATGTCCTCTGAAAACCCTAGAAAATGGCGGTTCACTTGGGAGGCTCAGTCTACCGCCCCTAATCTGAAGTTGTTCCTCTTCGATTCCCACACCAAGCCTTCAGTCCACTGCAATGGAATTCGGGTTGAGCTGGTTCCGGAACGTTCACGCCTTCATGTGAGCTGGACTACGGAAGCCGGCGTAAAGGTCTCACTTTGGGTTCCAATTCCTAGGGTTTTGATCGACACTGATTCTCCCGTGAGCTTTCGCGCTTTGGAAGACCACATTGAAGTTAAGCTCCTGCTTCTTCTCCCTGTGGATCATCCACTCCTTTCGGGCTTCGATTCTGTGTTGAATGTCAGTGACACTGGAGAAAGTAACGAGGTCTTGGATTCGAATAAACCTCTTGTTATGGGCTTTGGTAAGGTTAATGAACTAGAAAGCTTTAGTTCTCAGTTGGTGTGGTTTCGCTTATTTCGTGTTTGGGTTGATTTGGTTTAGATTTAAAGGCGTTGTCGTCAATGGAAGAAGAAGGAGTGCACTTTTTCTGTAGAAATTGCTCCACTAGATTAACTACAAGTCCCCTTAGGTAAGATATATTTTGTAGTTTATTTAATTTGTAGCTGTATGGTTTCCGAGTATGGCCGTGAAATATGTGATAAATTATTATATTTCTGCAGGCTCTCTTTCATTATTCAAGGTTGGTTTAATTTCATTTCTGTTTCCTTATATTTTTTCCGTACGTAGACATTTTGTAGAAATGCCATCTGTTAACTGGCGTGAGATGGCTGACAACTGGTTTGGAGCTTGCTGCTGTTCTTTTGGTGGAATTAGTGAGAAGTTGGTTAATAGGTATGTGGATACCTATACATGTTCAAAGGGTTTGTGCATGTTAGATTCTTCTACTATTACTCTTTGCAAAGATGACCTTGTAGGATGTAAATTTGGTGATATGGTAGGAAACCAAGTCAATGAGGTGAAACAGGATTTTGCTGTAATTGTTGAAGATCCACATGATTCTCTAAGCATTCCTGCAGCAGAGACAAGTTGTGACAATCATGAGACAATTGATTGTTTTAATGGGAGAATCAGGTCTAAGAACCTGAAATCTGGAGTCATGGAGGAAGAAACCTGTGGTAATGAATTGTTCTGCGAGCTACCAGCTTCGGAAATCTCTGAAAATGTGGCATCAAGGAATGGATGTTGTGGTACAACATGTCATACTCAAGTTCTTGCCAGTGATTTTTGCACGTATGATCAGTCTGGTTCTTGTTTAGTGGACCAGAAAGTCGCAAAAACCACTGAGGTCATGACAAGTCAGAGATTTTTTCTTAATGGCCTTCTTGGAGATGTTTTCATGGCCAGATCCTATAATGTCTCGGCAGATATTGATTGGAAGAAATTTGTTTGCTCTCAGTGTTCCTCTCTTCTTGGAGCTTATCCTTGTGCTAAAGGTTATGTGCCTGTAGATGCTGGCATCAGACTCTTTAAATGTTACCTTTCCACTTCTTTACCTGTTGGAGGATCAAGCGACATATTCAGGTAATCCCGTGGTTCAGGATAGGTGGATTTTATTTATTCTTCCTTTGAACTGAACGATATCAATAACATCAATTACATTAACATTAAATAATCTCTTGTAGAAATCGCTTTGGTGTTGTGATCATAATTAAGTTTCTAATCTTGGACAGGAAATATACTTTGGAGAAAATGTTTGCGAACCAGCTTGTGGAGTTTGCGCACGAGGAGTTATCATTCCGCACAGTGGTCAGGGATTTGACGACCAAATCACCTATGCTGCAAGTAGTTCTTATAAATCCAAATTCTTGGTGCTGCACTGGTAATATTTCAGAAACAGAAAGCGGTATGGAACAAGTTTCAAATTTAGATCTGCACCCCGTTATCAAGATTCTTTTTTGTGATTGTGGAAGCACCACCCAATCTGAACCAAGGTTTGTCTGTCGAGAATGGTTTTCTGATATTGTTATCTAGCAACTGAGAAACCAAACTGGAACTTCCAATTCAAGATGGTTAAATATTAGTACATTTCTTAATCTATAGGAAGTGCACAAATGAATGCTCTTCATTCGTTCTTATTAGTTTCTGTCTTATACTGCTAGTTCTTGTAGTATGCTGATGGATTTGGTTTCTTTTTTGTTGCATATAATCATATAAATTAGATGAAATTGAAATATTTGTCTTCTGGGAATGATGGGTTTTGATCAATAAAAATAGAGTGATCCAGATGTAATCTAATTCGTATTTTTATTTCAATACTATTCCTTTCATTCTTTTCAAGTTACACTAATATGAAACTGCTTTCCTGCAGGGTATTAGAGGATTGGGTAACAAAAAATAAACCCGATGAAGCTTTTATGTTGGCATGCCAAATAGAAGAGTTAGTTGACAGCATGAGATCTGGGAAGGATTTCTTTCCACCTTCCTGTGCTTCCTTCCAGCACTTTTCGGTGTTAACGATGCCTAGGTGAAGATGATATTTCGTTTGATAGGTTTGAACTTGTGATGATGCAAACTGAATAACCTACGACTTGATTTAAGTTGCAAGATCAAATCAATACCGTTTTGGTATTATTTCGGTTATTGAGGTCTTTCAATCCCAGCAGGAATTCAGATTTAAGTGGTGTCATTACACTTTTGTGATGCTGTATGTAGGGGACTTGTTTGTAACTGTGGAGAGGATTGTATAGATTCTGTACAGCTTCTGTTTTATCATATTGATGTGCACCTTTTTCTCCAAACTTACATGAAGTGCAAGGAAAATTCTGTTGTTTCAACCTCAGATTTTTCCTTCTCATTGTTTCAACTATTTCAAAATTTTCTATTTGCTTAAGAATAACATACTTCTCTTTATTATTTTTTCAACTACTGCAAAATTTTTCTGCACGAATCATTCCAATTTTCATTCAGGCACATAAGGCCAGTGGAGGGCTTAGAAACATTCTTAGGTCCCGAGTATTATTTTGCCTTTTCTTTGTTTTTAGATGGAATTATTTGTCTGTTATATAATCAAAAGGAAATCTACAATTTTATAAGGCTTAAAGTTAATAAACATTTATTCTTTAACCAGAGCCTAAATTCCTGAATATGTAATGTTCTTTTATTTCTCTCTTTTTTTTTTGAAGAAATCTTTTATTTCTCTGCAAAATATGATTACTATCCACAACCAGACGTACCTAACATAGGTTTGAGATTAACACGAGGACTGTCCTTCGGACACCGCCAAGGGCCACAACACAAGTTGTATTCTTCCTTTTCTCGTTTTATTTTACTCGGGCGGTGTTGCCATCGATAACATCCAAAAGACCAGATGTCGTTCCATCATCGCTACGTGGCAACCATGGATCAATGCACATGTAAAGTTAGGACTTCAATCAGCGTTCTGTCTATTACGTAATGATCTCAACTCTACATCAAACCTGTCTATATATACAGTTGGTATCTTGCAAGTGTTACATGTCTCAACCTTTGATTTTGTTTGTCTAGTGAGTTGTACTGAACTGAAAGTTAATCTCTTGTTTGTGGGTTTGTTTGCTAATGTCGCACAATCAGAATCAATATGGCCATCCTGCTCGTCAGACCGACGAGTATGGTAAACCAGTTAGCGTCACGACAGGCGATTATGACGAGTATGGTAATCCAATCCCGCGCCCTAACACCACGGGTTCGTATGGAACCGCCGGTACTTATGGTGACGCAGCAGCTGCGACTGGCACTGACATTGGCAAAGAGCATCATGGAGTTTCTGGCAAGCTTCACCGCTCTGGAAGCCCATCAAGCTCCAGCTCTGTAAGCATCCAACTATTGCTAGCTTTTATTTTTAGTTTTTACCCTTTTTGAGTACGTGGTCGTAACTAAGACATTCTACAGTCTGAAGATGATGGACAAGGTGGTAGAAGAAAAAAGGGTTTGAAGGAGAAGATAAAGGAGAAGATGCCTGGTCATCAGAACGATGAGCACGCCACCTCAACCACCACTCCTGGTGCTTATACCTCGACGGAGGGTCACCAGGAGAAGAAGGGAATAATGGAGAAGATCAAGGAGAAGCTACCTGGTCACCATGAGGATAAGTAGATGTTCATGTAATATGTATGTAGGATTATGCCGTCTTGTTCTGGAGTTTGGGACTAGTGTGTTTAGGACTTGGTTTGTAGCTAATCCTATTTCTGTACTTCCAAGTAGATGGAATACAGTATTAATAAGTGAGTAGGTCCACATATGGGTTGACATCTGTTTGTCGGATTAAGCTTTTCTGTTGTAAGTTTGGTTATGTATGGTTTGAGTGTTAAATAATAAGCCACACCTTAATATATGTAGTCCGTTAATTCTTGGAATCTCACTGCCATGATGACTATAAGTCTATAACATAATCAAAGAAATTTCATTTTTGCACATTCCAATGGCAAATTACTAAGAACATTCAATGAGAAGCGCATCAAACAATTTTTTTTACGATGAAGTACAAGAATGATTCGAGGATATTGCGATGGGAGGCTACAATTGTGGTTAATCGTTAACGTTGCTCATGCCGTCCCTCACTATTATGTGTTCTCACGATGACTTAGCTTGATCTTCTCGAGCTCGTTTGATCTCACCAAACCATTGCACCTTCTTTTCCTTCGAACCAGCTGCCTGTAGGATTCTTCTTTAAACCTTTCGCTCTCACTAATTCTCTCATCTCTGAAACATCCTTCCATCTCCCAGCTGATGCATATATGTTGATTAGCAAGATGTAGTTTCCGATACAATTAGGTTCAAGCTCAAACAGATGTCTAGCAGCAATCTTAGCAATGTCTGGATTCACATGGATGCGACATGCTCCAAGCAGAGCCCCCCAGACTCCTCCAGGAGGTTTCATTGGCATGGTTTCAATAAGTTCAAGTGCTTCTATCAAGTGTCCAGCTCTCGCTAGGAGATCCACCATGCAAGTATAAAGATCAGCTGATGGTTCCATCCCATAAAGTTCATTCATTTGTTTAAACAAAGACCGACCTTGTTCTACCATGCCTGCATGACTGCAAGCCGTTAGCACCCCAATGAAAGTGACACCGTTTGGCTTAATCTCGGTTCTCAACATCTCATGGAAGAGCTCCATAGCAGCATGTGGACGACCGTGGATTGCAAACCCCATAATCATTGAACTATAAGAAAACACATTCTTTTCTTTCAGTCCCCCAAAAATTCTGTGAGCATCCTCAATACTACCGCACTTGGAGTACATGTCAATCAATGATGATCCTACTATAACGTTATTCCCAAACCCAAACCCCGATTTCTCAGCAACATCAGCAATCCAATTAGCATACTTGGCCACACCAAGTTGAGCACAAGCCGAAATAACGCCGGCCAGACTAAATTCATCAACAACAACGCCTACATCCTGCATTCTCTCGAAGTATTTAATTGCCTCTCGAGGGCAAGCATTCTGTGCAAAGCCCGTAATCATTGCAGTCCAAATCACAATATCCTTAACAGGCAACTTCTCAAACAATTCACTCGCAGATTCCACATCCCCATACTTGGCACACGCCACAATCAACTCCGTCCAAGAAATCAAGTCCCTGGCCGGCATTTCGTCAAACACTTTTCGCCCACATTCCACTAATCCACACTTCACATACATATTAATCATCGAATTCCCAACATGCAAATCAGACTCAAACCCACCAATCACAATCGTCTGGGCATGCATCTGCCTTCCCAGGCCCACATCAAACTCTGTTCCACACGCCTTAAAAACCGCCGAAAATGTAAATGACACTGGCCTAATCCCTCTCCTTCTCATGTCACCATACAAACTAATGCTGTCTGCGACCAGTCCCTGAACTGAGTAAGCCCTAACAACGGAGGTGTAAAGAAACGAATTGGGATTCTCGACCTGGTCAAAGACGGAACGTGGGTAGTGGTCGACTGGAACCTTAATTCCAGTGAGTGTACGAACAAGCTTGGTGACGACATAACAGCACTGACTGAGGCCATTGAGTATAATATGAACATGAACTTGCTTGAACTGTGCAAGACTTTTGCAGCCGTGGAGAGCAGATACGAGTTGGGACTTAAGAAGGGTGCTTTGTTCTCGAAGTTGAGATAAGGTAGTGAGTTGTTTGGGTGTCCTGGCCAGAGCTTTCGTTGTGGAGTAACTACGTGAGTGAGCAACCATCATGCCATGGCTTTATTGGGTATGCTTCATGAAGCTAAACGGTATCGTATCCCTTTGGTTCTTAGGCTTATAAATTAGTCCACAGTTGCTGGATTCCGTAGTTAGGGTTTCATTTTGTCGACGGAGAAAGTAACTGCCATGATCGGAGCGGCCATCAGGTTTTTTTCCGCGAATCCCAAACCAAAAATGAAACAGATAGAGCTGAGAACACCGCCTGAGCAGACGCAGACTATAACTAGAACAATCTTCGACATAGTTAAGGAGCACGGTCCTATAAGTGTTTCAGATATCTGGGAGAAGGTCCAGGTAATATTGGGATTTGGGTTTTAAAGAAGCAATCCGTCTCCCATTTTCAATAATTTTCATCTTCATTACAATGATTGATTTGATATTTGTTGTTGTGTAACAGGAAGTGGGACTGAGAGGGTTGAAAGGCAAAAGGCATATGAAGATAGTGATGAGGTGGATGAGAGAGAGGCAGAAGATTAAGCTGATCTGCAACCATATTGGACCTCATAAGCAATTCCTGTACACTACTTGGTTCTCCAAGTCCTCCGTCAAGCCGCCGTCCGACGCCAGCAATCTTCCCCCCCAACGGCCGAAGATACTCTGATACAATAACCAGTTTATCACATAGGTCGGGATTCTTGTTAGGATATTGTTGACGTTTTTCTGTGCCCGTTTAATCATAGTTTCGAAACCAGGCGGGCAATTCCAACTTCATAAACCTACTTGCAGTTTCATACCTGGTGGATTTTCATGATCAAAGAGTATCAGGTCTTCAACAATCATGGCCCCAAATTGCTATGACGCAGATGATCTTTAAAATTTTATTTGATTTCTTGCCTATATAAGCACACAACCTGTGTGAATTAGTCATGTATGTACATAATTTACAGATATTCCGGGAAAAAAGACAACTAGAGAAGATTATGACTCGTACATGTTGATCTGCTATTATTAGTAACCAAGTTAATATCTCTAAGCTTTGCGATTACGCATGAAGTGCCAGACCCGATCCTTGTGTCACAGGACAACTCCATTTCGGCAAAAGGCGATGGGGACAAGCAGTGTATGAACTATGAAGTAGGTGGGTGCCTTCCTGACTTGCGCAATACATCCTTCAGTACTGCAGCAATTCTGTGAGCCATATGGTGCTCCAGAAACATTTGTTTGACTCTCTCATAACCTTTTTTTCCCATCGTAAGCCTCCTCTCGACATGAGTTGCAAGTTTGACAATGTTTTTCGCAAGGGGGTTCACCCCTTCTTTTCCAACGGTATGCAACAGACCTGTAGTCCCATTCACAACAATTTCAGTGGTACCTCCTGCTGCAGTTCCCTGAATGCATGTTTAATGAAATAAGAGTTATAATCACCATCAAAATGGAAAGAAAGTTTGTCTGATGTAGAAAGCCTGACCAGTACAGGCAATTGAAATGCCATGGCCTCAATGGTTATCCTCCCAAAGCATTCTCCTCGTGCCTGCAAGAAATATGAAATGAGGCTCCAGTTTTCACTCTGTAAATTTGTCATCAAAGGGTGCACTTCAGATGCTTTGATACCCGTACTTGTTCACTACCTGATATTTTTGCTATTCCTTGTGTTTAGAGTTGTTTTGAGTTCTACACTTCCAAAGTCTATTCAGATGTATCATGAAATATACAAAAGTGGATGCTCCATACTACACTAATTTACCTGTGAATTCTGAACAAGAGCATCAATTGCAGCTAGATAAGGAGCCACAGTCAGAGTTTTATTCACAAAGTGAACACGATCTTGAATCTTTTTCTGTATTACATAATTCCGCAATTCTGTCTCAAATTTGGTCTGGGCAGCCATATCAGACCCCACAATCACTGCATGCATCAATGGCACCTGTAGCTTTTTTGCTTGGATCAATTGCAAGCTCTCATAGAAGGCGCGTAAAAACAAATCTTGGCCTTTTCCTCTTGAAACACCTGCATATCACTTCAGTGCTTAGGAAGCGTAGATATGATAGTTGCCAAAATAAAATAGCTTCACCAATCAGGTTCCCATTTTTCCTTTTTAGAATGGATGAGATGGAGCAAGAACAGTAATCGAGATAATTGAGGAACCATGACTACTTGAATGTCGAAAAGTGGTCATCAGCTAAAAGAAGCTATTAAAAAATAATTTTAAGATTGAAATGACCAAGAGACAACTTTAGGTTTCAAATTTATGAGAGTAGTTGATTAACGTACAGGGAAAAGCCCATAAGGTAAAAAAGAAGGGCATAATGCCATCAGTAAGAAACCGTACTGTTAATTATGGCAAAAAGTATATCTTCATCCCGCACGCCAAGAGATTCTCGAATATGCTCCCGCAAAACCCTTTTTGCCACACCATCTTCAGCAACCTCCATAAGTTCTTTACTATTTCCAAGGTGAACAACATAGGTCTCAGGCATTTTAATCCTGTAGGGAGAGAAAACGCTCAAGTGGCAAAAGAAAAATCTGTTAAATATGCACCCCAAGAACCCCAGTAAACAATCTATCACTCAACAATTGGCTTAAGAGGATTTCAGCAGTAAACAAGGAAAGTATCCATAAGGATTGCAACTTAATTAATGGACATTTCTTCTTGATTAATTAAAGGATTGCCCATTAAAATTCTCTAAGCAATGACTACTTAAAGGAGTACAAATAATAACCTTTGACAAATAAAGTACAATCTATAAAGCAAGCAATATAATCATAGACTAGTCTAAATTTTGCATTCCCAAGAAAGAAAAAAGCAAGTGGAAAAGCAAAAGTCGAAAATCTACCTTAAACGCTCCTGTGTTCTATTCTTCCAGTATTCTGCTGTGACATGTGAATCGATCATAGCACCGGCAACAAAAGGGAGGTGCTTGACATAATCTAGGCTGAAATAATGCCCACGCATCTCATGGATCCACCACAGACCTTTTGGGAGAACATGAGGAATATTTTCTTTTAGGACACCATCCAGCCATTTCCCAGCAACTGCAGTGTTCAATACAACAACATCAGCTTTGAGAGCTGTATCTACAGCTTCCTTGCCCTTTGCAAACATTACCTGCGACGCCATATAGCATAATAATCAGAACCAAAGCTTTTAAAAACATTTTACAAAAAGGTTTGCTTCATTGGGTAGCAGGTTAGCGCAAAGCAGGCAGATTCAACCCAACAGAATAGTTCAGTTCAAAAAAATCCCATGGGCTATTTACACATGGCATTCTGGTCAGATGGGTCTATATAGTAATTAAGGTAAGTGTATATAAAAACTATCAGATGGGTCTATAGGCAAGTGTAAATAAAAACTATCTGCTTGCAGTCCATATATGCAGAAAATTGTGATCGCATATAGGTATCATACCTGTACCCCATGGACCAGCATCTTCTGCTCCAAATTGTATATCACTTCATCCGTTCCTGCTGGCTTTTGGAGAGTAACCCAATAAACTTCAGCACCAACACTTCGTAATAGAAATGCTAGTTCCATGAGCAACAAAGGCCCACCTACAACAACAAATATAGGATGCAAAATCTGTTCAAGAAGATATAGAGAATTTCATCAATTAGAAGGATGTATGGAAACCTTGTCCAACATCCTTTACCAACTGCAGCCAATAATTATTTGGTGGAAGCAAGTTCAGTCATTCAACAGTTTAGCCAAAGGAGTGTTTCTTCCCACCGTAGAAGTCTTGTTATGGATTTAAAACTTGCTATGCTATTAAACCCATGAAGTTTTTGCATGATGACTCAAAGAAAAAAGTTCTTCACATGACACATGCCAAACATACACAACTTTCGCAATATATTTACCATACAAGACAAGACAAAATGGTGTAACCAATTAGGAAAGTATTATTTTTCAAATGCTAATTGTTATCACATTAAAGATAATAAGAACTTGGTCCCGGAAAATTAAAAATGAATAACATAAAATACAGCAGAACAGCCGAGTTTTATTGACATTCATCTAATACAAGGTGAACATCCAATAATCTTCTGATAAGTGGACTGTTTGATATAAGTTACAAAATTCCCTCTGGCAAAGTTGGACTTGACGACAAATTCTCTCTAATGAAAAACATATGTGACATTAAAACACTTTAAACAAAACATCTTACTAGACAAATTGCAATCATGCCCGAAAGAACATTGGGCATCTCCGAACTACATAATTTCCCATGTTATAGTCAGCAGCTCACAATGGCAGAAAAAAATAGCAACATTGTGCGATCAAACATCAGGGGTAAGCCTTCAGCATATAACAGTCAAATCAGCATGCCCTTCCCTATTCCCTACCCTTACTTCCAATCCAAATTAAGTATGAAAACAAGTCACGTGAATGAAACAACTGGGTCCGATGATCAATCAGCTAGCTCTTGTCAGCTCCAGGTACACGAATTTAACCATCCAAAAAAGAGCACAAAGTGAATATCCAACATCGCTACTATTGCGAACATAGGAAGCCAAAAATACAATATCTGACAAAATACTTCCCTCAGCACATACAAACTTGGAACTTTTAAGCATTTATATCAACAGCATGAGTGATAAACGTGTAAGCTTGACTGCCCTTTAACATCAATAAATAGCTAAAAGAGGAAAAAAGGGCTCCTTTCCAAAATTACACGAATACAACAGATATATTAAGTATCAATAAACACGAGAAATAGAGAACAATAAGTACCAGTTAGAGAGAGTTCATGCGAAACCAAAAGCACAAGCTTCGACTTCATGAAACTAAGAGGACTAGGCAGCGACTCGACAGGCAAAGCCCCGGTGGTAGCCACGACCTCGAAATGTCGATCGCAGGAATAAAAAGCAGCTCTGATGAAGAAGGCAAACACGGTCGAGACTGATAGCATCAGAAGAATAGCCAAAAGCCAACGCTTCTGCAGTGGTAACCACCATGTGACGGTGGGGCCGGCGGCGGCGTGCTTCGCCATCTCTGTTTTTCGGCCTTCGGATCTGAAATTGAGAGCTTGGGTTTACGGGGCTCAACATTTTAGGGTTGGGAATGGAGGGCTGGAGCTCCGGTGTCTGTACATTTGGCTACTGCGAAATGGACACTTGTAATCAAGCTTAAGCTGCTCCAATTAATGTCTGCAATCTGGACTGAAGGAGGGAACATTAATTTAACAATAACTTAATTAAATCATTATTAAATATAATTTTTAATATACTAAAATATAAAAAACTTTAAATACATATTTATTTAAAATATATGGATAATTACGGAGTTTCGTTTTCATCTGATTTGTTATTCAAGGTAAGATAAATATCAATTTGTATTTATTTATTTTTTTAGAGCAGTGACTCGTTTACTTGAAGGTCTCAGTTTGGCCGCAGCAAAACTCTTAGCTGTAGAGACACAAAGAAAGCAACATTCCTCGCCGTCCTCGAAGGTCCCTCCAATCACCATCGCCTTCAGGTACTTGCCGACTCACGCGTCTTTTTGATCCAAGCTCATTGTTCAATCCAACTCTCACTATGGGCTCAGTCTCATACAGTGACCAATGCTTTTCATCTGAGTACACGAAAATCGAAGCAGATTCCACTTCTTAACTTGAAACTGGAAATTGTGTACCACCCAATTCGATTTGCTACTAAAGTTCCGTTCTTTTTGGGCGTACTCTGCGATTTGTTTTGTTCCGTCGACCAGTTGAGCTCAGTGTTACTTGGAGGCTATGAGGAATCTTCGGGAGCCTCTTATGTTTTCGTTAAAATGCCTGTGTGCGATCGTCCCAGGTGAGTTATCGAACTTATGATTTTCATGAGTGATAATTCATTGATAGCCTAGTCGGGAAATATCTCTTAGTTGGTTTCCTTTCTGATTGTGTTGTTTTTTTACTTCTTTTTTTTCCCTCAGTTGTTCTGTTACAAGCAATAGGAGCTATCTCGGTTGTTGCTCCGCATTCCAACTGTTATGCTTTTGATAATGCCAGTCGCCTTGTCGACTTCGTATCCTGAAATTTTGGTTTGAGTTCGTTATTTTCAGGTTATAAACTTAAATTTCATTTGTTTAATCAGACCCTAGAATTCTTTTTCCTGAATCTCATCCCCTTAAGTACCATGTGGATTGGAGACTAAAACCAGCTGATCGTTCGAAATAGTGTTATAATTGTAGGCTTCTTGTTGGATGGTCAGTGATCACCATAATTAACTTGCTATTCCCATCAGAGTCTCTAGTTCTCAGAATCATGCTGTTTTAATTGGGCAAATTTTGGAATTTCTTTTCTTCGCAACTGCTCTCTATGCTCTTTTCTGGTAAACTGTTATTTTTCTTAGCTAAAAATCAGACGAGCTGGATTGGACGTACTTTTGTGTATGATGGGGAGGTAATTTGCGTTGATTAACTAGTAAACAAATGCTAATTGGACAGTTCATGGATTCTTTTGCCAGTTGTTTGTTTTGACTGTTGATTATGTTACATTCTCACAGGATGCCGATACAGTTGTTCGATTTTGTAAAGATGTGGAGAGTAGATCACAAACGGTAGTCCACAATACCATGTTCTCAAGTACATTGTTCTGGATTTTTGTTCTATAAGCTTTGTACTTTTAGGTGATTTAACTATTTAGTAGCTTAGAGGGGCAACTCTCCATCTCACCCCTTCTAACAAGAATGCTTAAGAACAACATGAAAACTTGAAGCATGAAATGTTGAAGAAAGTAATGTAAACGTTTGTGCCATTATCATTTTTATTCCTTTAATCACAACAAAAATAAGCAGGTATAGTTTCTTGTCTTACACAGCATATAGCATATCATATGTAAAAATATAAACCTTTTAGAAAACATTGGTATCCTTCTGGCTGAAATTTCTCTAGTTTATGTTTTTTTTCTTAATTTTCAGGACCATTAAAAACTGATAGATATGAACTATGCTGAAAACTTCAGAACTCTAAATGTTTAAAGATGGATTTTTGTGACGCTATCATTATTCTGCTGCTTGCTTAGTAGATGATTTCTGCAATGCATGCATGTTCATGTTATTGTGTTCGACAATTGTGCAGGGATATGTTGGTTTTGGTCAGTTTGAGAGGTTCAACTACATCAATATGGGTTCTGCAAATGCTGATTTTGTTCAAGTGAGAAATTTTGATTAAACAGAACTCTTTGAACTTTGCAATCATAAGCACAATAAGTAGATGAAGCATGGCACATCAGTAGTGCATTTCATTCCTTTTCCCTTCCTCTGTTACTAGATAGCATGAATAATTTAGCTTCTCTGATTCCAATGCTTCGTCTTAGATAAAAGTTTCTCTTCAATAGCCCTGTGCAGATATGTTCAGCATCTTTTTCAGGCTCCCTTTTAGAAATTATTTGGATCTTGCATTCTCATATCTCCTTCCTTTTTCTCTCTCCTTGTGTCTCGTCGTACTATCCCTGCATGTCAATTATAGTTCCTAAACATGCTGTAATCTCCATATTACCTCTCTAACCCATTGATGTCGTTGCCTGATTTATGATCAATGTTTCTCCTAGGGCTTTTACAATGGTGATCTTAGAAATTGTGAGGATACTTACGAAAAGCTGGGACGTACATCTCAGGTAAGTTTTGATGCTTCTTCCAGTCCCCTACCCAAAAGGCATGGATAAAACTGAAAAAAGAAAAGCTGAACTGAAAGGAGGTGTTATAAAAATACATAGACTTGTTTAGTACTGTTCTGGAAGAATTAGCCACAGCTCTAACCTTTTGCCTATTTTGCCTCTGTATTCGTGTGCCTGGAAGAAGATCATGCTACTTTGTTTCACTTTGCTCTGCATCTAACAGCCTTTTTTCATATGAAAGCTAATTTTTCATTTGGAATTGCAGGTGAATATTTTATGTGGAAGTTGTTCAAATGGAAAATGCAAAGGTTTGCGAGTGCGTTATTTAATAACTGTTAGTGTCCAGTTGCCTTACACCCTAAAATACTCTGTTATCATTGACCACTGTCATTGTGTTTATTCCCTATCTCAGGTGGAAGTGAATGCATATGCAATGTTACTTATGAGTCAACTTGCAGGTCTTGCATTTTCTACTTTAACTTATTCTGCTTTATATTTTGCATAGTGTTATCTCCCTGTATTTAATTTTCTGAGCAGATATAAGTTAAAAATTTTCCCATTCTGAATGTGTCCAGGTCTTTAGATGAACTTTGATTCCTTTCTCTAACTGTGTTGCCAATCTATTATCCTACCAGAGTCGTTGTTGAACTTGCTATTTCATGTGACAAATCGGGTCCACGGGTGTTTGAAGGGTTCACCGTTGGGTTTCATCCAAGATCATGGGAAATTGTAAGAAAATCAGCTTTTCACTGCTGACGTTCCCTTGGGAATCAAAATCACAGCTCTTCCATTTTCCTTTATGTGTAGGTATATAATGGCTTGACTCAACCAGGTTTTGAAAAGTCTAGCCAGGAATTCAGGTAAAAGAGTCTACTCATGGAACACACATCCCTTCCTTTGGTTAAAATTTGGCACAAAATGTATTGTTTTTTCACCATTCTCTAATTGTGTTAGATGTTTCTGATTTGACAGCTTCAATACTGAACAAACTCGGGTAGTCCTTTACATGACTGCAGTTGCTTCAGTTTCTTCATTAGTGGGAAAGCCTATCATTAAGGTATAGACAAATCAAATTCAGGAATTTGCCATGAATATTGTCCCACTGGTTGATTTTGAATGATTGACTGCTGCTTCAGGTTCTTCCAAAGAATGGCCTGGATGTTAGGTTTTCAGGTACAGGTGCTACTGGAAGTCCACCTACGACCTTGTCACCTACAATGTTGGTTATGGACTGGACATGTAAGGCTATTACTTTTGTTGCAATTCTGTAAATGTCCTCTTTGGTTGATTATCCTTTAAACCTCGTTAAAATTTTGAAGGTAAGGAGGCCCGTGGTACACCTTATGAGATTGATGTCACAATCCCTATAGAGGGTTATGAGCCCATTCATTTTGTTCTCACAAAAATGTGCGGTAAGGGTTTTGCTAGAAAAGGTCTCGTGAAATTGAAACGGTGCTATTTTTCTGGACGTATCTGCGTGTTAGATTGTGGATATTTTGCGAAGTTTCCTTTTCTACTGAAACAACCTTGTTTATTCAAATTTTGTAGAACATAGACAGAATCAACAAGAGGACTCTAGAAGGGGATGGGCTTTCTTTGGGATGCTATCTTGCATGTATGTAACACTTCTCTGATTTCTTTACCAAAATGATGTTGAGATTTCTTTATGCAATTTTTGTCCAAGTAAAGATAAGGTTTGACACTCCACATCTTATGACTACATTGTACATATCTTGTGGAATTACATAGTCACCGGAATCATTCTAAATTTCCGGTTTAAACTCATTCAGTATGACTCATTATAATTGAACTCTAGTCTTTGAATACTAGAGGTACGTGGTATTATTGAATTATAGCAATACTATGAACCATTACAATGGTGATATTTAGTATTTCCCTACCCAGAGCTGAATGCTCCTCAGAAGGCTTAACTATCCTTCTGTCACAAATTCTTCCCTTTTTTCCTGCCTCCCTTCTCTCCCCTCCTCTCTCAGCCTAAAAGCCCCAAGCTAGGATCCATTCTGTTACGCCTAACTACTTGCCACATCAGCTACTAACTAACTCT
The DNA here is from genome assembly GCA_026546855.1 of Erythroxylum incrassatum. Taxonomy (NCBI): domain Eukaryota; kingdom Viridiplantae; phylum Streptophyta; class Magnoliopsida; order Malpighiales; family Erythroxylaceae; genus Erythroxylum; species Erythroxylum incrassatum. Next base: position 22,081,986 of record JANVCL010000212.1, on the reverse strand, counting down.
CCTCTGGCCCAGTGTTCTTTCTACTAGAGTATACTTTCCATGTCACCGATTTCTTCCCTTTTCTGTTATCCTCCCCATTATTACCCTCTTCCATGTTGGTTCTAACACATTATTTGACATACGATGCAGATGACACTGGTTTTTATGAACTTCAATTGCTTCACCTCTATCAGCAACACAGAAATGTGATGGAATATTAGAATCTCTAGTGACTATTTTGTAATCCACGCTGACATCTGATGTTTAAACAAATTTCATGGAGCAGATTTTTCGTGTCATTTACACTAGTTTGCGTTGGTGGATTTGTTTACAAGACACGTGTGGAACACCTGGTAGTCTCTTGATCTCTGGCTTAGCATTTGATTTTTATAGTGCTTGAGTTTTCGCTCTGATATGGATAATATATGCCCCTATTAAATGTACCGTTTATCTTGTAAATGCAGCGAGGGATTAATGCATTGCCAGGCATGACAATTTTATCTGCATGCTTAGAAACTGTAAGTTTACTGCAACTTTGTGGTTCAGAATTACATCTCTTTGTGTTGTCCAAAGGTTATCTGCATGCTTAGAAATTATAAAGTTTACTCAGAACTTCATAGCTCAGAATTACGTCTCTTTGTGTTATCCAGGGATAAGTAATTAATTAACATATTCAATCTTGCTGACTGTTTCTTGTCCTGGTATAATATTACAGGTTAGCGACACACGGCATGGCTATACAAGAGCAGAAGACCTAAACAGTGGCTATTCTAGCGAAGCATCCTGGGAACGATCTTCTGCTTCAAACCAAGAAAAATTTAGAGCAAGTGAAAGAAATTACGGCTCAATATAATCTTTAGATTTCTGAAACTGAAGGCACGGTTTAACAAATTATTTTTAGAGTTGGAACGGATTGTAGATATTCATGCATTTTTTAACAGATTTAATCCCCAAAATAAAATAGTTAGCATTGTTATTTATAATGTGTTTCTCTAACACATCCCAAGAACGTTCCTCAGGAAAAAACTTTAATCGCCATCTCTGTTCCCCGATCCATTGATGGAGCTAGACCTGGATTTACCATTTTGTTTGTAGTTTCAGAATTTATTGAACGTTTTTTGTTTGATATTAACTAATAAGTGAAGTCCAACCATTCTTGTAAATCACACAAGAACATGTCCTGTATCTAATCGAAAATCAAGTAAAAAACTGCAGTCGGGAAAGTGCAAAAGCAGGCTGTTTTTAACGTTTTGTAAGTCTCAGGTAACGTAAAAAAGGTTTTTATAAGAGTTAAGAGTGAGTTTTATTTTATCTCTCTTGTTCTTTACGAGGATTAAAAGATAATTATATTGTCTGATTTTGTTTTTTATAAAAATCAAGAATAAGTCTTATTTTGCCTTATTTTGTTGTTTATAAAGATTAAAAGTGAGTCTTATTTTATTCTTTATAAGAGTATATTTAGGGAACAAGTAACTTGTTATCGTTATTTTATGTTCATTCTATTTCATGAACATTCATCTATCCGATAAATGAAGCAGAAAAAAATTAAATAAATAAATGCTCATAAATCAGAACAAGCATAAGGTAATGATAACAGTGATCTGAACCAATAGATCCTTAAAGATGTCCTGTTTGCTCTTGCCCAGTACGGGCCACTGTGTAGAAGTCAGTTGGGATGGATGCTGCTTGTACTTAACAGGAAAATGCGTTTTTAATGGGACATGAGAAGAGAAACCTTTAGTGTTAGTCGCACATGTTAATGTTAGTCGTTAGAATTACCATCAAGTGCTTCTGATGGTTTAGGTTAACGTGCTTACATCAGACCACCAGGTACTTCTGCTGGTTTAGGTTATGTCTTTTGTTAAAAGAAGTATGCTTTTGTTGAATACATGTATAGCTAGCACAAGCATTGCCATATTTAAAAGGAAATAAGTTGTTGGGACTAGTTCAAAAGTCCAGGCCTGACCTTGTCGATATACGAAGGGGGTAGTTTTTAAGAATTAGACCGGAAACTTGGAGCAGTTGTCCTACCCTCACTAGTATCTCTACGATATTAATGTATTTACGTTAGCTTTTTTGTAATTTGATATGATATCTTAGAATCAAGAAACCATTCTACTTAAAGACTTTAGTTGGATTGGAATCCCTAACGGGAACAAGATCTTCTGTCCAGTTTTATGGTGTCTTATTGTGTCCAGTAAATTTCAACCATTCATTTATGCAGGTCTCGCGTTGATTCTACATAAATAAACGTAAAACTCGCATAAATAAATGGCTAAAATTTACTGGACACAATAAAATATTATAAAATTTAGACAAAAAAATATGAACTCCACGTAATTCATATATGAACATGTGAAGGAAGGGCACCTACAGTAGAAGCATAGCATTCAAGTCAAAAAGATAATTACCATTGAGAACGTGTAAAATCACGGATGCTGTAGGAACTTTTTAAAAAAGGAGTAGGTATGTTCTGAACTAGAGACAGCTGACCAAGTTCAATGATTCAACCCCATGCATGTTTCCAGCTAAGCTGTTTTGAAAAGCATTTTTTGTGACTACCTATTTTAGTAGGAGTCATCAATGTCGAGATCATTCTGTTTTGACGATAGAGCAGTTAAGGCTGGTCGTGTCGGTTTCAAATGATCAAACTCACAAGCTTGTCTTTGCACATTAGGATTAGAATATAAACAAACTGAAGAGTATAGAATGTGACCACACTGGTTTAATAACGTTCTTATAAATAATTAAAAAATTCAATCATTTCAGTTCATTTAATTATAAAAATCTTAACTCATTTAATCTTATAGTATGATTTTTAATTTTTAGGTAGATTTATTTTAATAATTTTTTTGTTAAAAACTGATCAATTTATTAATTAATAGTAAATTTTTATAAATTAATAAGTTCTTATATATCAAAATAAATCAATTAATTTTTATTTAATAATTTTTAAATTAAACTGTAAATTTTTTAATAACTAAGGATAATCTCTTTTAATTATATTTTAAATTTTTATTTAATATTTAACTAATTTTATAACAGTCTAATATTATTTAAATTATTTAAATATTAATTTTTTTATCTTATTGGTTTAACTTATTAAAACATTGCTTTTTATGTCAATAATGAAAGAATGACACATTGGTTAAGAAAAATGAGTTCTACGGATATGCTACCAATACAAGCTGAGGTGAGGAATATTCAGGTTTAAGTTTTGGATTTGCATGAATTGACCAAATGATCAGGAAAAGAAAGTAGTATGGCTGAAAATGGTAGAAAGTACGAGGTTTAATCCTTTTCATGTCTGCATGTCTACAGGAGCGTCGTCAAGTAATAAAGACTGTTCTTCAGTAATAACAAAACCAAAGAAACTTCTTCGCTTATGAAAAGAACACGGGTTAATTATTAAAAAAAAGTTTAAATATTTGTTAATTTTTTAATTATAGTCTGAATTTTAAAAAATAATAATAAAATTTTTAAATTTTTATTTATTTAACTCTAATATGAATTTCAAAAAATAACAATAAAATATTCATACTTTCAATTTGTTTACATTAGTATTTTTGTTAAATTTGTTAACGTGACTTGTCACGTATTTCAAAACGTTAAATATTAATATACATCAGCTAAAATTAATATAACAAATGAAGATTAAAGAAACATATGTCTTTTAATCACATAATTAAAACGATATTGTTGTTTAAACATGACCTAAATCAGATTACACAGTCTTGACGACTTTATACTTCGATTTCAAATTTTTCCTTCGTTTTTAGTTTATTCTTTCAACGCCTTCATCTTTCGATTTTCATATTATGCAATCCCGACGCTCTCATACTAAGGATATCAAAAGAAAAATTAAAAACAAAGAGTTTACTGATACAATGCGTTATAATGTGAGAGTAGTTTGAAACGTTAGAAGAACAAATAGAAAACAAATAATTAAGAGCGTTAAAAAAACAATAGATAACGTCATACTAGAATTAAAGGAAATTAATGTTTTACAACATTTTATTAACTTTTTTAAAATTTGATTTAAAATTAAAAAAATTAAAAGTTTAAATATTTTATTACTACTTTTTAAATTTTGCCTAATAATTAAGATTTTAAAAATTTTGAATTTTTTTAGTAATTAATCCAAACAACATTTTATTTATGTATATATATCAAAAGCCACAAAAGCTAACCCTCCCAAGCTTTATTTTTTCCTTTCGGCCATAGATCCTACCTAAAGTTAGCTACCAACTCCAACTTTTTTGTTCCATCTTTACCCGCTGCTTTTCTCTATGAATGGTCTTCAAGTTGTCCGAAAACTTCTCTCTATAAATATCTTCTAGAGTCCCAGTAGGCTTTCGCGATAGCAATAAAGTTCTGCTCTTTCTATAATCTTACGAGTTCCTTGATATCGAAAGTGAAACTCCAAAAGAAAGTACTCATGTCTCAAGCTATGAGCTTTCTCTTTGTTCTTACTCTCCTTGCTTTTGCACCCTTATGCCTTTGTGCCATCAACACTGGCTGTTATCTTTACCCTCAGTACTATTACCACTCTTGTCCTAAAGCTCAACAGATAGTCAAGTCCATAGTAGCCAAGGCAGTTGCTGAAGAAGCTCGCATGGCTGCTTCTTTACTTAGGCTCCATTTCCATGACTGCTTTGTCAAGGTCTACCAGTCACTATCCGCCTTATGACTGTCCAATTCCATAGACACCAAGTTAATAATAGCACACTAGTAGTTGTTGTTGACTAATCTGATTAGGAAAATGACCTTAACACACATATTGTATTACCATTTAAAAATGCTTGTGATTGTTTTACTTACCAAGTTTCATTACGATGATAGCTACTTAAAACAAAAGTGTGCGTTTGCAGGGCTGTGATGGGTCGATCTTGTTGGACAGCAGCGGACAATTCCTCAGCGAGAAGAGGTCGAATCCGAACCGAAACTCTGCCCGAGGATTTGAAGTAATCGACGAGATCAAATCTGCACTGGAGGAGGAGTGTCCTCAGACTGTGTCCTGTGCTGACATCTTGGCTTTAGCTGCTAGAGACTCTACAGTTCTAGTAAGCATTATAACTTGGCATTCTATGAGATTGAACTAGTCATCATAAGTTCCTTGAGATTCCTCAGCTGATCGTTCATTTAACAGACAGGTGGACCTAGTTGGGAGGTCCCGTTGGGAAGAAGAGACTCGAGAAGTGCAAGCTTGAGTGGCTCTAACAACAATATTCCTGCACCAAACAACACGTTCCAAACTATTCTTACCAAGTTTAAGCTTAAGGGACTTAATATCGTTGATCTTGTCGCTCTATCTGGTAAACTTGAACATTTATAGTATCTGCGACTTCGTGTTTCCAGAGACTGATGCACATCAAACTTTAGTGTTACTATCTCCTATTCCCCCTTAATAATTCTTTTCCAAGAATAGTACAGAGAATACCAAACAAAAGGTTTTGCCTTGAAAATGGTGATCTCTAAGCGGACTACCACTCTTTCAGCTCTTAGTTCAGCTTTAACTAGGAAAGACATCTTATTTCTAGAGTACAAAACTGGAGATAGAAATTTAATTGAATAGCCAATATAGATGTGCCTTTGGGTTCCTTTAATAAATTTCTACATATTACACGCAGGAAGTCACACGATTGGAAATTCTCGATGCGTCAGCTTCAGACAGAGACTGTATAACCAGTCTGGCAATGGCCAACCTGATTTCACCCTTGATCAGTCATTTGCTGCTCAACTGCGCACCGGATGTCCAAGATCTGGAGGAGACCAAAACCTGTTTTTCCTGGATTTTGTCAGCCCAACAAAGTTTGATAACAGCTACTTCAAAAACCTGATAGCTTTCAAAGGCTTGTTGAGCTCTGACCAAATTCTCTTGACAAGGAGCCAAGCATCCATGGAACTGGTGAAGAAATATGCTGAGAACAATGAGCTCTTCTTGGAGCAATTTTCCCAGTCGATGATTAAGATGGGAAATATCTCTCCTTTGACTGGTTCCAGAGGAGAGATCAGAAGGCATTGCAGGAGGGTTAACGCATAATCGGTCAACCAATTTACTTCAAAATAAAAGCACTCCATTCTCCAAAAAGCCTTGTATCTGTTTCTTTTCTATAATTTTTTGTCTTTGCGTCTACTTCTTTACAAGAAAAAAAGTAAAGATTCCTATGCTGCTATGATTATGTTATTTTCCTATCTTCAAGTGCCAAGAAATTCTCATTTCCAGCATACTGATAGCCGTCTCTCTCTTCAGCGGAACAAATAGCTAATCCGCCAAGTATTTCCAGGGAATTTCTGATCTCTCCAGGCAGGAAAAGTAACATGAAATGATGCCAAATAGGATTTAGATTGAGTCAATTAATCCATCAACTCAACGTACCAGAACAAGTGAAGTAAGCACTATCTGTTCCACCTAAATTTTTTTTAATCTTCTTTGACTTAAGTCAAATTTGGAAGGCAACATTCCAAATGATACAGCCAAAATTTCAGGGCAAAATGAGGTTGTGGCTGTGTTTGGAAGATGGCTGATCAGCCGGAAATTGACTGATTGACCAAGACAACTGTTTGACCAGTCGTTAAATTTGTTTGGTAAGTGGTTGATTGGGTTGGCTGATTCAACCCAATCAGCCAAAAACCAACAAACTACTGGTATCTAGTGTTTGGGCCTTTGGGGTAATCAGCTGATTACTCTAAAACCCAAAATACCGAAATATCCCAGGCCTTTACGTCTCTCGTCTTTCTCATTTTCTCTGGAATACTTGCTATCGTTTTCCCTCTACTCTTCCAATCAATCGTCCAGATCAGGTTTCCTTCTCACACGACGGGATCTACTCATCGCCAGAGCAACACCGTAACCAACGACCCAACAACGATTTCTCCTCTTGGAGTTCTGTGATTTGTTTCCTTTAATGGCTATC